>JAZGTK010010956.1:0-15992 GCA_036877625.1 Ambastaia sidthimunki | reverse complement strand
AACAAAAACCTACAACAAGGCTCACAAATATAACACTTTCTTGACAGCATTACCCATAATCCATTGCATCTGTTCTCAAAGCAGTCAAGCTCATATACTGGCTTCTCACAAATCTAAAAAAAAGCATTAGCTTTGGTTCCCTTGCAACCACAGTAGCAGTGAGCCCCCTTCCCCATGACACTTCTCGGTGCAATAACCTGCAGTACTTCATGCAGGTGACACATCCATTTACAGGGGACGCTGGAGCGTACAGTCACTGCTGTTTACACAGCTGAGGCAGCAGCCTGTCAGTGCTCTGATCTCGTCAGTCCACAGACACAAACTCTAAAAATAAACAAGTACTCGGCCTTTAGGCTTTCAAGACTGTCTGCAGAGAAATGGCTCTCTGGAATGTGTGTGTCAACAATATTTACTTATTTTCTCATTTTTCCCCTCTTTTTCTTTTTCTGTGATATAAAATGTACATTATTTATTTTTGTATTTATTGTAAAATGTTTAATAACCAATAATATCACTGTTTATAGACCAATTAAATTTTGATGCCCAGCACTGGCTATGTTCAGAATGCCAGGTAAGTTAATATTAATAATAGTGTACAGTATATATTGTATACTGCTTGCTTTTTTAAAAATAGTGTATAAAACCAATTCACATGACTTCACCTTTTTATTATAATTGTGTAAAAAGGTCTTCACTTATGGCAATATAATCATTAATAATGAGTCAAGAATGAGGTGTTAAAATCACAGCTTATTGTTTCCTTTATCACACTGGAATGGAAACTCATGTGGCGCACATTGCATTGTGGGATACAATATTTCTTACACTGTATATGAAAACATCTGTATGTGCACTGTTGGATACTTTACAGTTGGGCAAATCTAGTAAGTTGTATTCCATGCGTAAAGAAAACTTGCATACTGCGCACAGCATACATTCTTCATACTTCAAATACAATAATAACAGTATTGTAGTATGCTGTACTGCTCATAGCTATTATGTCCTGCTGAACATTCGGTTTCACTCAAAAGTGGCACATTACAGCAGTGATATGCGTTTTGAATCCCTTTTCATGGCTTTAATAAATACGAAACCTCAAGTTGAGATATACTTAGTCACTGTTTGCTGATAGGTAAGTAGTTCTGAAGGAGCTGGGGGCAGTGCTCAGTAATTCTCTAAACAGACTCGGTGCTACAAACTCGCGCAAGCAGCAGTTTAATTTGATGTATGGAATTCATTAAACGAATCTAATGTAGTAGAGGGAACCTCATTTGTTCAGGCACAGAGGACAGCCTTATTTTTCCAAGAAGTTGTCTTTAATGGTTCCTGAATTGAATGTGAAATAGACAGAATGGCTTTTTACCACATTCATTAAAACACGTCTGAGCCAACATGCTGGAGTCTCTTTCCTTTAAATGTGCCTGTCCGCCACCTCTGACTTATTTTACGAAAGCATCATTATTTTTTTTTTGGATCATTTGAGGTAATTCAAAAAATCCAGCTTTCAAAACACCAAACCGTGTGAGTTAACAAGCTTGTGTCGACTTTGCTTATGGCAAAAACAAAAAATCAAGAACTGGAATGTTTTAAAATTTAATTTGCTAGAGATTCGTAAATTCTTGTGAATGTTCCAGTTGGCACTGAACATTGTTCACTGGGTAACATACATTTGTTCTGCAAAATGTGCATTAATCATATACTGCGATAAAAATTTATTGTTAGAATGAGACTCAGGAATACACAGAAAACATGTTAAAAATTAGAGCCAGTGAAAAGCAATAATACTATATAAGGTAGAGCTATGCTAATCCTAAGGGCAGGGATAGGAAACCTTGTTCCTGAAGGGCCAGTGTCCTGCAGAGTTTAGCTCCAACTCTGATAAAACCTACCTGTAGCCTTCTAGTAACTCTGATTAGCTTGTTTGTTAGCTGTTATTACATTTAACAAAGCACTGTAGGTAATTTTAAATGGCAACACAGTAACATATACACTATTTTTTTTGTTTTAAAAGTCATTTAAAGTTAACTATATAGCTGTAGTTAACTATAACTATATATCATCTTAAGTTAACTATAGAATCTTCTATAAAAGATTCTCAAAATTAACAAACTGTAGAGTCTGTTTCCAAAGGCTGGAGAGACACTCCCACTGCTCCCACACCAATCATCTGCCCTGATGAAGTGCTTACCATATATTTTGAGTCTGCTGAGAAATTTATTACAGACTGCACTAGTTCCTATAGCACCTGACAAACACACATAATATCACGGTTGACAGCCAACCATGACTCAATATAAACACACAACTAGCTGTTTGACTCTTGCAGAGCCAGACTTTTGACCATATAAAGTATATATATGAAGACATAAAGTTGGTTACAATTTGCAGAATTATTTCACCATAATAAAGCCACCCAGTTACGAAGAGTATCTGACTGACATGTAAAATGACCAACCATAGTTGAATAATGTAACAATGGGAAAGTGAAGCAAATTACCGTAGTCAAGACAGCTGCCATAATTGATTTAAATATCTGATTACCCTGCAATCATGACTTTGTTTCCCACAACACTAATAAAACCTGCCAGCCAATCAGATTAAAACTTGTGATATTAAAAATGGCTATTGCCATTTTGGTGTGCAATGTGTCAGACAGTCTGTGGGTGGTTCATTGACAAGTCATCTGAGGCTGAGACTAATGTGACCTAATGTGAAAATCAGAGTTCCAGAGCAAAGATTTAACAGGGAAATATCTCAAATCCCACACGATCATCTAGACTGTGTGTGTAAAAAATGAGGGGGAGAAGTACTAAGAAACCTCAAGGTGATTTATTAAAACTGACTCCTATAAATGCTTCATTAGAAGCTTCTATTTTGTCTCTCAAAGACATGTTCTCAGGTCGAAATGTGTTATTACGAACAAGCAAAGCAGAGCTTGGAGGCTTTGTGGCATTATTGAATTACACCAGGATGAACAAACGCACACACAAACCCAACACACTCGACTTTAGCCCCTGGCTAATATCAGTTTGGTTTCAATAGAGAGAGGTTTAGTCATCAGAGTTTAAAAAATGCCCCTTGAGTGTGTCAGAGAGAATTTAAAGTTCATGAGGTCCATTGACTTCATCTAAGTCTCTATCTGATGGTATCGCTTTGCCACGACTTTGAAAAATCAGTGGTCGCGGTAGGTTAATTATGCTTTTTAATCGTGCCTATCTAAGAGTTCACAAACTCAATAACTGAACAGATGAGACTTTTGTATGAGCCGGTGTATGTAGTAGGCACTAAATGACTTTGTGAAGCAGAAGAAAGGACGCATTAAAGCAGAATAAATCTCTGATGGTTTGAATGATGTGAAAACAGCCTTTGTCATTAGACTGAGCTGTAGCCAATGCAATCTCTAAATGTCTGAATGATTCGACCAGCGGAGAGCCGTGGACTTTTAAAATCAGGAGGCCAAGTCCACTGACCCAACTGGTTAGTGGTTGCTGAAAACCTGTTCACTCACAGATCACTTTGTGCTTTAAGTTAATTCTAATTCATGATGCAAACTAGTTCAATTTGTAATTAGCCTGAACATTTTCTCCTTTCTGACTGATTTGCGGGCTACCATTATAAGCATAATCAGAAGGTAATCAAACATCACAGTGTTTGGAGGCAATGGCTTCTCCCAGATGAATTCTCACATGACTTTTGCCTGTATTTGAACTCCCTCAGTTATGTGACCTTCAACATATCCCTCACGGGCATTACATAACTGACAAATTACTTTCTTGAGACTAACAAGACATTTTGCTCTTCTACCATTTAGTCAATTTGATTGTAATTAATGTTGTAGGAAAAACTATAACAAATCATTTGGGCAGCCCTGCACTGGCACTCACCCTGCCTAATGAAAAAGTGGGACTTACGTTTTGTGCTGTAGAATGTAAAAGTCTGGCGGTAGATAAAATCACATCTTCACGGCATTTGGTGTTGATGAAAACAATAGCACTGCTGTGCATAAATAGGTAATAGAAAAGAGAAACTGCAGTTTTACAGTGCTCAGTCACTCTTCTGCTTGTCTGGGTCAGGTTGTAGCCTACATTTCACATAATATTTTAAACAAGAGAGGCTGCATATTTTAAATGTTAGCTATATAGCTCAGAAATATAATGCTAGAAAAAATGATAAGTAATACACATCTTACAGAATTCTCCTCTGACCCCATCTGCATCTCTAATGAACAACTCAAGTCATGACCTCAAGGTCATCTGTGAAAACACAAGATATTTAAAGCAACAGTTCACTCAAAAATGAAATTTTGTTAGCATTTACCCACCTCATGATGTTTCACACTTATGACTTCATCGTCTCTGCAAGCAAAAATGAAGATATACTGGCACAAGATATAAATGAATATGAAGATATATTGACATACTGTATATTAATAATATATTAGTTCTTGGCTTAGACAGAGCCTGTGAATATCTACTTTAGGTGAGGCAAAGGATATTTAATATTTGTTTTGCTTTAATTTGAGGATGCACCAGCCATCTTGTCCACCCAAAGCAAAAGCCCCTGGCATCAATCTATTATGACGAAGAACATGTCAGGGTATCTATGTACAGCTCATTCTCCAGTAAGCATGTTGGGGAAATGTATATATTTCTAAAAGTATTTCCAGACATTCCTTTCCTGTAGTCACTACAGGGTATTTTTCCTAACAAAACACACTGCATTAGTGTAACCTGCTGTACATTCTCATTATTAATGCTGTGTGGTTGCTTGTAGACCCTTCTCTGCTGTTACATAATGCAGGAGATTGCATTCCCAGAATAGAAATGCAGTGCTTTAGGAAGAAATTGTGTCACATTGTATAAAACTAAATAAATGAAAAAAAAGCTGAACACAGAATCTGTGTCAACTCTGTCCTCCAACAAAATGGGCTGATCTCCAAGGATGCACTTATTAAGTCCCACGGGCAGCAGTGATGCAGTGAGCACAACTGATAGCAGTGAACAAACTTGACTTGAGACTTGAAGCTCCTCAGATCCCTCCCCAGAGAACGTCACATTTGTGGTGTACAGTAGGAACAGCTGAGCTCGACGGCAGTGAAGCAACGCAGAGCTGCTTCTGAACTCAGCTCAGAGTTTATTGCCAGTACTGAGCCATTAATCGATGCAGCTAAGCGGAATCATAGCGGCGTGATGCTCGCCCATCCGGAATGATGCCGCGCTGCTGAGGGGAGGCCAATTGAGTGTATAGGGCTGAAATTGTTTTTCCTTCAGCGTCTGAGTGGGGCTCCTGCGGGAGGAAAAGGGAAAAAGAGAGGAAGAGAGAGAGGGAGAGAAGGTGGGGGGTTTTTGCGCGCATTACCGTGATGTGACGGCAGGGTATTCGTCAGGAGAGCCATTGATAACATCTTGAAGTCTGGAGAGGAGAGATAGCATGCCTACGGACAGCGGATCTAGCCGCTGACAGCTTTATGTCATTCACTCACCCCGGAAAGCTCAAAGCCGCCACGTTCATGTTTCACGTGCCCCTAATCAATAATGACGTAAACAACATTTCACACGGCTCTCATACACTTTAATGGCTTTTCCAATTACTAAGACTGACAAATTTAAACCGGGCATTAAAAAGCCTAAAAATTAACTATAACTTCTCCGCTCGTGTGCATCCACCCGTACACGATGGGATTTGTTTCCCATCTTAATCAGGAGTTATTTAGAAATATGCATTTTGAAGGGCATCAATGACCAAGGGATATAAAATGGAGAGGTTTTGTGGCTTCAGTTGCAATATTATTTATAATGGGAGATAGAGGTCTTGGCATGTGATGGGTCTGTGTGTTGACTCAAGGGCTGATGTTGCTCTACTGGGGCTGTGGAGAGAAAAACAAACCATCGTCATGTCAAAGAGAATTAACATAGCTTTGTTTACTTGCCCCATGGTGCATTTGAGCATGCAAACACTAAATACATTTGCGTACAGCTGTACAGTAAATCTAATGGTAGATAATATGCTAATGCTTTACAGTATATTTAGCTCACGTGTAACCTGTATGAATTCTTAGTATGTTTTACACATGTTTCCTTTTGGACAGAGTGGGCAAAAGCATAATTCAATATGCTACATAGCATTTTATGTTTAAGAAGAGGAGCAAAGTATTTTGTATGATAGAGATTATGAAAACAATATTTTTTTAATAATGCATTTATACAGTATGCAGGGCATTTATTTATTTTATATAGACTTCAAATAAAAATATTATATAAAAAATATAAATAATAATATATTTTTTCAAAATATAAATAGAAAACAATTTAATATCCATCTGGACTACCATCATTTCTGGTCTTAATCTCTCTGTTGACATGTACATTTAATGCTAGAGAAAACTGCGGACACACAGGCCATCGGTTGAAGAAACAGAGATTAGCTTAAGCTCTCTGTGTATATCTCACTGACAGGAAGGCCCGTGCATACAGAAACGCAGCCATAGCTGAAATTTCAAAGGCCCTTGTGTTGTGGAGGCGTTCACTGACATTATTTACTGTAGGTAAAATAATCCCCCAAACACTTGTCCAATTTACCTGTCCTCATTAAGATGCCTGTCCCATGTTCAAAATGTTTCCACACACTTAAACACAGGAAGTAAATGAGACCACCATCAGCTGTCACCACTGGCCGTTCATGCAGTTAAAACACATTGCAGCAAAACAGAAAAACTGCTTGTTCAGCTAATCCAATTCTTCATTTACATTGTGTGCTGAAACTGGACTGGTGATGTATGATGCCTTTGGGGAAAGTTTTTGAACAGGTTGTGCTCCCCATAAATAGATTTTTATCACAAATACAAGCAAATGTTAAACAGAAGGTGTCTCATTGGGATTTAGATGCTGCCTTAGAAGGGAGCTGTCAGCCATTCAATGATAAAAACTGTTGCCAGTAAAAACACAGCATTTTCACAACTATTTCCAGAACAAAATGCTGACATGCTGATCTCATATATATTTATATTTTAGCTGTATAATTATATTTTAGCTGTGTAATTTAGCTCATTACCTGTCACAGTACAACAGAAGTGTTTACTGTACAAATACACACAAGTACTAAGCTGTACGGAAATGCTAATACAAACACAATAAAACCTAATGCACAAACACGTCAACACAATTTGTTTTCTCTTTAATTAACCAAAGAATTTAAAGAGGTGATACTTAAACCTGTAGCTCTTTTGCTGTTCTAACCTTCTAAGTTCCAATGTTTTGGAAGTGTGTGTGGTGAAAGTGACAGGTAAATGATCAGTGTGACAACAAGGTTCTTAGTATTTGTGTGGGCGAGTTGGTTGAGTTGTTTATTGAAATGGCAAGGTCTTATAAAGGCTAACTCTTGGCTAGGATGAATAGCAACATTTAAGTTTAGCTTGAGATGATGGCTGCTCATTGAGGCAGAATTGCATCTCATCAGACATGCAGTGATTCATGTGAGCTCTGAGTTGTCAGAGGGTGAAAAAGAGGAAATAAAATAAGAATCATCAGCATAAGATTGACAGGGAAAGCCATGAGAGGTGATGACCTCACTAAGTAATTTTGTGTTAAGGCAGCTTTCTTGTAGATCAAATGGCAATGCCAAGGTCATGGGTTTGATCTCCAGTGAATGTATGTATTGATAAAATGTAATGGCTAAATGAACTGTAGGTTGTAGGTTGCTTAGGACAAATGTGTCTTCCAGATGCATAAATGTAAGGGGATAAAGGTGGGGAGATGATATGCAATGTTCTGCAGGTAGGATAAAAAGTGCATGGGAGTTCAGAGAGCGTGTAATGCCCAGTTCAGTGAGGGTGAAGGTGTTCCTGTAGCTCAACTGGTAGAGCAATGCTTTATCAGCACAAGGTTGTGGGTTTGATCCCAGGGAACACAAGTATTGATAAAAAAAATGTATACCTTGAATTCACTGTAAGTCGCTTTGGATAAAAGTGTCTGCCAGATGAATAAATGTAAATATGATTAGGGCTTGTTACTTTTACCCACTGTTTGATGTCACATTTATTTATTTTATTTAATTCATTTATATTTAGGCATTTAGCAGACACTTTTATCCAAAGCGACTTTCAGTGCTTTTCACTTTTAGCATTCCAGTGCTAAATTCAAAGCAATATTTTTGCACTTGAATTTATGTTATACTTTTAGTAAAGCTAAAAGTTATAGGAACCACTACTAGCAACAGGTAATACTACCTGTTAAAAAGTGGAATTATCTTCAAGGACATTACTTGGTTTAGTCAAAATTTGGCTGAATGGTGTGTTTGCGTTTGCACTACAGGCTAGAATAGAATTTATTGGGGTGGGCAACATGTCTGCAGGACTGAGTTATGAGTACCAGGTCCTGATGGAAGGAAACTAAATTATAGCATCACCCCTGTGGGTGGATTAATTCTAGACCTTTGAACCATCCAGAAACTCTCTCAAACCCTCATCACAATGCAGTCGCCAAAAGAGGAAATATGCCCCTGACAATGTTTTCTTGAGACAAGAGTCATTATCGGCTTCCAAACTCCCTACAGCTGCACTGACTGGAAACTAAATGTGCCTAAAATACAACATATCCAGACCTGACAGGGCCCTCACAGAAAGTGATTCAAGGCTAAATACAACACATTCTAAAACCTGTTCGACCTCAGGTTTGAAATTGAAATTTAATTGACCTGTTTTGGTCTCATCCCCTGTCTGCAATTTAGGATCAGAGTAAGAACCAGAGTTTTAAAGGAGAGGGAGGCCCAAACATAATGTAAAGCTTTCAAGACCCGTTGCATATCAGAGATTATGTCAAGGGAGGTTGCTGAGTAACCCTGAACAAGGGCACACACAGGCAGGACAGTGCATTGGGGAATTGGGGAGTTTTTTATGCATCATATCATCCCTGTTTCATAACTGAAAGTGACAGGCTGTGATTGACAGCTCCTGTGGACTGGGAATAAACAAGTGGATTTGGGAAAATGGTGAATGAATGTGAAGGACGCATCAGCCTTAGATGACACGTTCACAGACCGCCCACAATCTGTTTGACTGTCTGATATCACAAGCTCCAATCAGACTTCCTAAAAGTTCAGCTCTCATTTGATATTATCAGGTACATCAAGTACTTGTGATGAAGAGCTAATTACTAGATTTACCAGTGAGTGTCGAGTTCAGGGCTTCAAATCTCGGAAAGATATTCAGACTTTTGTTTGAGGCACTTTATGAAAAGCAAACTAGAATTTATATACACAAACATTATGATTACAAAGACTGTCATCTGGAGTTTATAAATAAACCGTTCTCTTTAGGTAGGTGGTTCTTGAGAAGATTAAATTTCAAAGTGCACTAGACATCATAGTCTATCACTGTTATGCTGATGACACACAGATCTTTTTCTCCTTCCACCCTGATGATCCCACAGTAACGGCATGCATATCAGCCTGTCTAGAAGACATTTCTGTCTGGATGGCGAATCACCACCTTCAACCTAGCCAAGACTGAACTTCTTGTCTTTCCAGATCACCCTGCTGCCTCTCAAAACTTTACAATACAGCTCGGTTCCACTACTCTACCTCCAACACAAACAGCCAGAAACCTAGGTGTAATTTAGCAATAGGTGTTTAATGATAAACTAACATTCTCTGACCACATTACCAGAACAACATGTTCTTGCAGATCTGCCCTATATAACATTAGAAAAATCTGACCATATCTCACTGTACATACAACACAGCTCCTTGTCCAGGCCCTTGTCATTTCTAGGCTGGATTACTGCAAAACTCTATTGGCTGGCCTTTCAGCACGAGCACGCAAATCATTACAATTGATCCAAAACGCAGCCGCTCGTCTGGTCTTCAAAGAGCCCATGCCACACCTCCCTTCATCATCCTTCATTGGCTACCAATTGCTGCATGCATAAGGTTCAAATCTCTACTACTTGCTTACAAAACCACTACCGGCTCTGCACCATCCTACCTTCACCAACTCATTTACATATAAACTCCCTCCAGATCCCTGCGGTCAGCAAACGAATGTCTTCTAGTTATACTGTCCTCCAAATATACACAATCACCTACTCACAGTTTTACGTTCAATATCCCCCACTGGTGGAATGATCTTCCACACTTTGTTCAGTCTGCCTCATCCCACACCGTATTCAAGAAACTACTCAAAACCCACCTCTTTCGTGGAAGCCCCTCAAGCACTGGAGTATTTTATTCTAGGAAAGATTGTATCTTTGTACAGCTATGTGTATTGTCATCTTGTGATTTATCGCTTCGTTTTCCTCACAATGTAAGTTGCTTTACACAAAAGCGTCTAAATTCCTAAATGTAAATGTCTAGCTACTAAGACTAAGTAAACAATGACAGAAAACTTTAAAGGTATTTGTCAACACTTGTACCGTATCTATCCTGAATTTTTTGAAACATGCCAATTAGTTAAAAAAGATAGCTAAGGCTTGACAAAGACTTCAACTCACGTAATGTTACCTATAAGCGAGCAACCTGTCGAAGCATGAGCACTATTTATCATGTTGCATATCATTCACACATCAATAACTGTGATGTTTCTAACCCAGAGTGAGTGACATATGACTTTATGAATGTACATGGTTGTGTTTACATTCATGCAGTTGCTTTTTACCCAAAGACATCATATTCGACAAACTTCTCTGCTTTGACTTCTCTAAACAGCACCAGCATCAGAATGTTCTGATTGGCTTACAGCAGACTTTCTGTGAGTTTACCAGTAATCCTGTTCTGTTCACATGTAGCACCATACCAGTAAATTACTGGTAATGTTACAACTTCTCTTACTGGTAAATTGCCAGTACCGATTTACTGATCATTTTTTAGAAGGTCTTCATTCACACATGATCTCTTGACAATAATTTGCCAGTAATTTACTTTTAAAGACATCATGTGTAAAAGGGGATGTCATCATCAGTTAATGCAACTTTACTAGTAATATTTAACTTTAAATGTAAATATTTTATACCACTGTTAAAAAACTAATGATCCCAGCAACAACCGAAGAAACTCTACAAATTCTGCAGAACGTACCTATTGTTTGATCTTTAACAGATATGTCTGCTTAATAGATATAAAGTGCATAATGCGGTCTCATTTCTGGTTTCAATTACCACCATTTCATTGTCTTCATGCTGGCAAATTTTGTTGCAAAAGACACAAATATGATTTACAATTACAATTTTTTGGCATACGCCACAGCACCTTGCAGGAAAGTGTGGGACAGTGTGCTGTGATAATTACTGCAGTAAGCAGCAAAAATACAAATCCAGCACAACTTTGCCAAGAATACCAGCAGAGTATCTGATATGAATGTAACACTGTTTGTACAGTGTAGTGTTATGGATAACATATTTCTGATGTGCTTTTTGCACCTAACACAAACTGTGTTATTTTAGCTGTGGCTCATGGCAAACAGCTGTTTACAGGTATTTCTGTATCTCTTTATTTGCTATTACATCTTCAGGAATACACTGTAGCGCACTCAGAACAAGTCAGCCACAGGTACAAATATAAAGAGACTATAATAGAATCATATTTCTCGTGTGTGGATTCTCTGTTGTGTCCATCTCTTTTGAAAAGTATATGTCTCATCTGTGCTTTGATGAGAGAGTCTGTGAATGCAATAATGTGATGAATGATATAGGAAAGCAGCCCAGTGAATAAACAGCTCAATACAGACATGCAACAGAAGCGTACTTTCAGATGCATTAAGCAGGACAGGATTCAATTTCCCAGCATGCACCTTTGCCATCTGACTCTTGCTATTCACATAACCATCTTAAAGAGAAGATATGACAGTTATTCAACCTGCTTTCAACATGCAAACGTACATACATAAACACTCCAAATGTGATGTCTACCCATGCACACACATATACAGTATAGGCTATAGTCTGGTAGACTAAGGATAACAAGAAGCCTTTTTTACCTGCTAGAGTGCACTGGTGGATGGGCGTCTCCTCAAATCTCAGATGGCTTCATGGGCCTCCCACAGTGTGTTCACTGATTGTAACAACAATGTACTAAAAAGTTTTTTTTGCCTTTTTCAAAAAAGTAGACAGTCGTTGTCAAAAAAATCACCTTTAACAAAAATTGGCAAATGTTTAGCTTTTAATGCGTTTTAATGTGGGGTGACAGATTGCCCAATGAGGTCAGCCGCATACTTTATTAAAAATATATGGCAACTTAATGTATCATTCTATAAATAACTGCAATAAACTAATATAACTGTAGTGAAAAAGTAAAAAGGAATCTTTAGAATATTACGTTTATTATTAACGGTTGCTTCTAATGGTTAAGAAACATATCAAAATTTCTAAATTAATAAATTAAAAAGTGGAGTTTACCCCATCAGTGTATAAAACTATAAATGTATGTCTGGGTCTTAAAATGATGCAGTAGGTGTTATATAATTATTTTTAGCAGCTTTCCAGAGAGACTTACATCTGTGCTTACACCTATCAGGTTGAAGTGCATGATGTTTTCTTAATGTTTCTTATTTATTGTGCAATGAAATACACTGTTGCACCATAAACAACATATTTTCATCTAGGGTTCACCAGCACAAAGCATTCCATTCAAGGGTTAAAACACATAGAATTGAAATAACTTGGCTTCTAACCCGCTCCTTGTCTAAAGATCTTCAGCATTAGCTGAGAGGATGCAACAACAGACTTGTTAAAATTGCTTGTCAGAGATATGAGGGTGAGTTTGTGGCTGTTTGTAAATAGCTGGCAGCAGCGTGAAGCCCACGCAGATCTCTGATGATTCGCCATTTATTCTTCAATAGAAAGACAAAATTCCACCATCTCCCATGCAAGATGCTGCTTGTGAAGTGTGCTGAACCCTTTGATTTCAGAAAATGCATTGTACTATCTATGTGGCTTATACTGTGCAAAATAGTTTTGATACAAAACTAAGACGAAGTTGGAAGCCCAATATTCGGATGAGTGGAAAACATTTTTCCAGCGAGGGCCGTAGGTCTCAAAATTCTTTGAGGATTCTGTTTCCCCCTAAGCCAAATGTGAGAGAAAATATTTCTGTCCTGTTAGCACACCCTAGCTGCCTCAGGCAGCTTGGATGAAAGAGGTCTACAGTGCTTTTAACCAGCTGATTCAGGGCAACATTTCAGCATAAAGGTGGACACCTGCCAACATTGCACGAAACTGCTAGAATGAGACCTGCAATCCCTTATTGACAGTGTAGCGTCTAAGACAGATCAGACACACAACAAAACCACATATGTCTCACTTAACAAACCAACTATGCTCTTGGAGTGTCTGTAAAACTACCCCCAAACTGCAAGTAACACCCAGATGCAGAACCAGACCTCCGGTGACCATAGCAACACACAGATAAGACTGTTTTACAACCCAAAGGAATGTGGAGATTCACTCTCTACACTACCCTCTCTGCTCTCTCGACTCTACCCGGACTCTCTACTCTTCCTGGCCCTCTCCTTGGGCCAAGAACAGGAGAGTTAGAAGAAGTTCTCGGCAGACCTCTATGCTTGTGCCAGGCTGCGGCCTAGTCTTTCCATTTATCAAAGACCTCTGCATCAAACTGGTTCTCTCTCTCATCAATACAACATCCAGCGAAGATCAACTGGAGCCTCATCTTACTGCATCAGGACACTTTCTTTCAATGAGCAAGACATGCAAGTATCACACTTGGTTTTAGTAACTGGAGCTTAACTACCATTAGCCCTTTTACTGAGTTGTGCTGAAATTAAGAAACTGATGGTTTATTCAGGCTGTTGATCTGCTGGCTTTCCAATAACCTTCTACGTGTTTCTAATGTGTTTCTAACCTTCTATGTGTTTATTGTAGTTAATAAAGTCTTGTTCGTATCACACATGATGTTGTGGTGGTTCATACTCATAATCTGGAGTCCCTAAACATGCTGATCCCTAAACCTGCTGATGACCCTAATCAATTATTAATATTCCATGTTTGGAATAACATTTGTTTCCCTTACACAGGAGATGGTGGAGAATAGTACTATCACATTAATTTTGAGTGAATTTGTTTATGAATAATTGGTGAAGAATGCTTTATTCATAAACAAACCTCAATATTAATCATATACATTCGCTACAACAGAAATAAGTCAATAACAGCCACTGGATGTAACACTGGATTAGCTTTTACAAATTAAAGAAATAGTTCAGACAAAATTATAATTCTGTTATTATTTGCTCATTTTTATGTTCTTTGAAACCTGCATAACTCTTTCTAATGAAAGAAAACAGGCTGCTTGTTTTCATGTAACATAAATTGGGACAGGTGTCATCAAGCTCGAATAACAACAAATACAACAAAGGCAAAAATTTAAGTTGTTTACGTGTTCTCTCAATTTGCAGAAAAAGTTTGAAGAACAAGTTTTGAGCAGTTTGGAACAGACCATTTTACCACCATCACTTAAGTAGAAAAAAATAAGTTCATTCCTTTATCTTTTGGGAGCAGTGTTCTGTTAAATATTCATTAAATTCAGACTTTGTTGTTTCTTCAACCCTGCTATCACACTGTCAGTACTCACAGTCATGTGAATAGGGACAACAGCTTCACAACACTCACTAGTCACTCTCTCTAAAACTTACACTAAGTGCTACACTGTCTTTCACAGACACAAAGTTTTTTTTTTATCTTTTGCTGTTTCAGATATCTCTCCACACACACACACACACACACACACACACACACACACACACACACACACACACACACAGTGTAAGACTGACTGTCAGAGATAAATCACAATTACTATTTGCCTGTCTAGTGTCTTTGTCTTTTGAGAAAAAAACAAACCATTACAGAAAGATTGTTCTTAGAAATCTCTGGGAGAGAAAACATTTCTGAATACATTACAACTGTTGTAGTGCAAACATAGTTAGTTACTTTTTCTGTTGCTTGGCCTCTGTAGAGGATATCAGGACTTACTAAGAAAAAAGCCAGTCACTGCGAGTCAGGAAGAGTATTAGCCTGACAAAGAATAAAGTAATAAAATAATAAAAGCCATTTTGTTTTTACCCTATGCACTGGTAGCATCCCCTCAGCAGGAGATGCTACAGATGCATAAGGTACAAACAAACCAACAAACCTCATACAGTAAGCCCCAATGTTCCCTACACAGCACATTAAAAACACTGGTCTTGGAATCATTCTCTGCTTGGAAAACTGACAAATGTCTTCTGAGTTTGACTGCCAACTACAGTCTATTGCATGCAGAAACTACTCATCCTTATTCTAAAGATTTAAACTTTGTATTACTACCATAATAAATAGTTACATCAATAATGAATTTAATGAATACATGATTTGACACTTTAATAGTTGGAATGCAGTATGTACAATTATTGTAGTGTCAGAAAAGGCTCTCAGGGCATTTTCCTTCACTAACTAAACATCTCATGTAATTAGTTTTCCTTCCACAGTTACCCTTGACTTAAACAATAGGATTCTTAAAGGATGTCTTTTTTAAGACATTCACTGAAATGTGTCCTTTACAGAGCACAAAAAGTACTGCTGTGTCCCATTTATTGCACATATTACTGTGAACCTCTTTAGTAGAAAAACACTTCAGATGGTCCTCAGAATGATGCACAGCAACCATGGTGGAACAATGGAAATGATGCAGATGGAAATCAGATATTTCTGGAGGAGATTTTAGATTTATATGACTTACTGTATATGATTAATTCATTAAAAAAATCAGGACTGGCTTGA
The DNA here is from genome assembly GCA_036877625.1 of Ambastaia sidthimunki. Classification (NCBI taxonomy): domain Eukaryota; kingdom Metazoa; phylum Chordata; class Actinopteri; order Cypriniformes; family Botiidae; genus Ambastaia; species Ambastaia sidthimunki. The sequence continues at coordinate 231 of JAZGTK010010956.1, read as the reverse complement.
GAACCCCTAAAACACTGCTTTCTGACTTCCTTAAAATAACATTCACAAACACACTGCCATCAGATCGAATGAATCTCCCACAGTTGCACTGAGAGATGTTCCGAGATGGGCTGAGATTCTTTTTTCAGATAATAGAAAGGTTTTCTATGAAAGCACACAGAGATAAACATGCTTCTGGAAGGTACTCGGAATGTCTTTATTTTATTTTTAATTGCCTATTTTTTTTAAAAA
>JAZGTK010010955.1:0-15993 GCA_036877625.1 Ambastaia sidthimunki | reverse complement strand
GTCGCTGACGACTTTCAGGAGCGACGAGCTCAAGCCATCGCTGCCAAGGCTCGAGAAATTGAGAAGGTTTGAGATGTTTCTTTTGAAGTTTTTGAGTAGGTCACTCATGTTTTGGCATGTTTTGGTTTTAAATGGCCATACACTCCTTTTAGTAGCACCTAATTAAAATGCTGTATGATTGGCTGGGTTATTTAAAAAAAGGGTGTAATTGTTTTTATTTTATTAGAAATTAAGTGGGTGGGTGAATTCAGAACAATTTCTATCGTATTCTTGGACCCACACATGCCATTTAAATTTTATTTGGTGTTATTTTTTACTAGTTCTGTTAAACGAGTAACGGGATCGCCCAGGGGGTGGAGCCTCAGCCCACACACTGAGCACCACACTGTAGCGTCTAATGTTGCATTCAAACCAATGACATGAGTTTAAGGCGTGACAATCTATTTGGCTGACCAATTGTAGATGGAGTTCTTAGGAAATCAGTTGGAAAACAGTATTTTCGCATTTCTATTAAATGCACGGAACTGGCTACAGAAATATATTAGATTTCTGTTTACACTTGTGATAAACGCACATACTTAAGTGACACTGTGTGCATGCCTGCTAAAGCCTGTTATTTCACAAAGTGTGTGTTGTTTTAGTGTTAAACAAGTGTCCACCAGATGTTTAGCTTCTCTCAATCTGGGCTAGCCATCTCTACACCCATTAGAATCAGATTTGCAGTTTGTAAATCCAACGTTTGTTAAAGCGTGGAGATCATACATACACAACATACTGTATTTGAAACGTTAAATGCATTTTAGCCCAGTTAGTAAGCCGATAAGATTTAGATTATCTAAATTCTGATTGGCTCTCAATGTTTTGTTTTAAACCAGTGAGATGTTTATTTTGCTGTGATTGTAACGAGACTAAATTCAGAGCTGGAAGTAGGGCATCTTTGTTATGATAGTTCAGGAGTCCACGGTGAGGTTTAATCGGGGACCGAAGCAGCTGCCGTGCGGTTGTGCAGACACGATTCCCCCGTCTCTGATAATATGTGATGTTTTTGATCTGAAGACGTCAGGACAAGCATGAGTGACACACAGTAGACTGATAACTGGAACACAGCTCCATTGAAGCCATTACACTTGACTGTGTTTTTATGCTGTTCTTTAGCCAGTAAATAATTATTTAAAGTGTTTGTTTAAATACTGTTCAAATAGTTTTAATATGGTTATTTTTCAATTGTTACATGAATCAGATTTTTCTGTCATGTTAGGTTTAAGTATGGTTAAGTTTGTATGTGTTGCTGGGTATATTAAAACTTTATGGCTTTATATGATAAACATATATTTGGTTTTATATACTGAAATAGCACTGAATAGTAGTTCTGAATTTTCCTGAATGTTATTCTGAATTCTGAGTATAAAAACGTTCCCTTTTATCCCGGTTTTCACTCCCACCCTTCCTGAGTAATTCTCTGCTATCTTTAGTCAGAATCAGGAATCTGCCTCCAATGGTTCAAAAATGGCCCATGAAGGGGTGAACAGCCCTCCAGTGTGACTGAGTAACAAAGGTGGGGTTCACAGGAAGTGTCTGGAATTAGAGCATACTCTAGGAAATCTCCTCCCAGAATTCCCTGCGTTGTTATGATTAGTACCATGTCCTTAAAAATAGCACACAGGCTAAAAGGCCCCAGCAACCATGTTTATTGGTGGAGCGGTAATGAAACTAATCGGTCACGCTGCTTGTCGCTCTAACTGCAGTCTGTCCTTGCGCTTGGCCTCGGGCTCTTGCGAACTTCCTCTCTGTCTAAATCACTTTTCCATGCTATGCTCCAGAATGCTCTAATGAATTCTGTTAGACTGATCACATGGACACTCTTACTTAATGACTTGATTGGATTGGATCTTAAGTTAAAGCAATAATGCTAGACCTTTCATCTCAAAAGTTTCATAAATTGATATGTCACTTGAAACTTCTACATTTTTGGCACGACAAATGTGCTTTATTTCTTTAAAACAAAATAACGCTTAGTTTGATATTTTGTTATACGCAGAAACTTGTACTGCTGTGTAAACTGTAAAGTCACGACAGTGCAGAATTTGAGATGTTCTGCACTGTTTGTGGAGTAAATTTCAGATACGATCTCCAGATATAAGTTACCTCCCTTAAGGGCTGAGTATGACTGAAGGTAACTGCATTGGTTTTGTAGACTCCCCGGGGTCTGAAGCGTTGCTTTGATGGCCAGAAGTGTTTGATTATCCAACCACAACAAACATAACTGAGCTCTTACACTGTGGTGCTGAGCCTTCTCCCAAATACACAACAAAACTGCTTTCTGTCTATCGTCCTCTGTGACCCCCATGTGGAAAAGTTTGATCTCGCTAGATTAAAGATGGCTTCGTGGATCTGTTCGGTGAGATCACTGCAGGGCCTGACTGTAAAGATGATCTGGGTGTGCCGGTTAAAAAGCGAAAGTTCTAAGTTGTTAGAAGATGCACAGATGTTTGTTAATAGACTGTCTCGTACATCACTTACCTTATCATTTTTACCATACATATAAATCATGTATTATGTTGCAGTATCCGATACCTCATACAGTTACTGGCTAAATGGAAATTGTGTTAATTTGTTTACAGCTGTTACCGTGAATTATAAACCTTTAGAAATATGCTTTTTCTTTTTTGCCTCAGGCCAGTAAAAATGTCACTATGGTACAAATTTGAACTATTGGCCCAAAAAGGCCAGGAGGAAAAAACGTAACATTGAGCTCCGGCATTATCTGTGCTTGTATTCAAAGTCAAGTAAATAGAAAAACAAGCAGATTTGTACCACAGCTTTTATACACCCTTCTCATTTTGTTAGTCGTAGCCCATGTAGAGTTAAAAGACACAAACATAGCGTATATTATGCTGCATAATGCTTGAGGTGAATACGTTTTCTTTAAGGGCCTTGTTGGACAATTTTACATTGTTATAACGTCAAACGTTGGGCTGTGTGTTGGGCAGGTGTACCGTCAGGACTGCGAGACGTTTGGCATGGTGGTGAAGATGCTGGTGGCCAAAGAACCCAACTTAGAGAAGACCCTGCAGAACCCACTAAAAGAGAACCTGATCGAAATCCGCGAGCGATGTCTTGAGGACCTGCGACGCTTCATAGCCGATCTCGATGAGGTCGTACAACCGCCTGAACCTGCCGTCTAAAGAGGCACCGGTTCATTTGACCAGCGGTTTTGTTTTGTGTTAACCCTGAGCCAACAAAAAAGACCTTCATGTCGATGGATTGCATGAAGGCCTACGCATATGGTGTACTCGTGATGTCTGAACGATATCTGTATATTTGTCACTGAGACAGTCACATTCACCCGTTGATACTAGCTGGTGCTAGATTGTACATCCAAAATTTGTTACCTTTCAATATTATTATTAATAACAAAATAAAATGACAAAGACAAGACAAGCAGTGCTTGAAGAGGGTCTGCTCATTTATTCTAGAGGCTGAAGACATTCGCTAACTAAAGGCTGGAGACATTAGTTAAAATTTGTTTCTACGTTGTTGCCAGTTGCGTTCACTTACATTCACACTCGCTCTTTTAAATGTTTTAACATATATAGTAAATAAAGTGTATGCGTTTAGCTAATTGTTACTATCGGTAGTACAATTACGCTGTGCATCTGGCAATAATATATTTTCATCCTTTTTTAATTTTGTAGCTGTCATATATCAAAACGAAAGTTTTTGTGTAGCTTTCCCTTTATAGTATAACAATGTCTTGAACCTAATATAAGGTACGTTTTTCATTTTGATTAACTAATTCACTGTGATTTCTTGTTTGTAAATGAAGTTGCTGTGTAAAGCGTTTAAATGTATATTTTCTGGTCTAAATCAGAACGGCCAGTGAACAAACAAGAAAAATCAAGCTGTTGAAAAATGCAGTTAGTCTCACATAAATTGCTTTATTGATGTCTTAATGTTAAAATGGGATAGTACGGGTTACTTGTAGTTAAATGTACATAATAAGAGGAAGGGTCCTCTTCCTCTTATCTCCCACCAGCACCGTTGCATGTAATGGGCAGAGAACTGTTTGAGCGCGGTTACTACACTCAAAGTAACCTAAGAGGCCATTAAACGTGAATAGTGCGCATATATATATATATATATATGTATACACACAGTGCATTTGCAAAAATCTTGCCAATAAATTGGCAAACCCTCGATCCATGAGGCAAGTAATTGTAGTAATTTATCATTTAACATATTTGGATATAAAAAATATCAGTATTCCAATCTTAATTTAACAAATATACATTGCTTGCACTATTAAATAATTATTTAGTTAGTCTACATGCTACTTTGTATTTTTGCTTTGGCAATAATGCTTTTGCTATACAATGTACAAGGAAATATTGCAAGTTTCTACCAATGTTCGTACAACACCAACATAGCTGGCATGCTGTGCTCTTAAAGACACAAACATAAATGTCAAATTGTTTTCCAGCTTTCATTAGGGTCAGTCATGTGCATGTTCCAACTGGAGAGGAGGCAAGCTGAAGATCTTTAGTCTGTAATCTAAGAAATTATGCAGTTCTTGCCCTTCTGACCTTTCTTTTTTGGTTTGGTCCGTGAGCCAAAAGGGGGTGCTAAAGCCGTGACACAGGTTGGATAGTCCTCTGCGTAATATTGAAAGCTTTGGGATCGAGGCTTGGGGATTGGTTGGCCAAGGAAGAAACCTTCTTCTTCAGACTCTGAGGATGAGGAGGAGCATGTGGAACACCAGTCATCTTCATCATCGTAAAAGTTTTGTAAGTTGTCCACTCGAACCATACCCCGCTGGGCATAGTCTGATGTGGTTTGGTGAGAAAGGTGCTGACTATGTGTAAACTGATTAAGAAGGATACCAGTCCTGGGCTCTGGTCTGTTTAAGCTAATTATCTGAGGCACAATGTGCAGTTTTGCCTGCTCCTTAGGTAAATGCAAGGCATTATCTGAGCGTGTTTTCCTGCCCTGTCTGTGTTTGCGATGATGTCTGTTAGTAGGACGTCTTGGTTGCTCCTCCATTTCATAGGTTCGTCTACGAGTCCTCTCACTCATTGGTGGTTGCCTCAAGCCCAGACCACTATAATATCCCTTATCCATAACGTCATCAGAAAACTTAACTTGTTGAGGTCTGGATTGAGGCTGTGATTGAGATTTGGTCCTTCTCCGGACAGGAAGATGCAAAGCAGAGGTTGGATCCTCTCCAAAATAAGGTGGGATTCCATCCTCTTCTTCCTCAACTTCTCCCTCTTGTTCCCCAAGTGCCTCATGGTCCAGCTCAGAGTTTGAACTCTTCAGGGAATTAGTACTTCTATGAAGCATTGAGGAGTTTAGTGTGCCCATGTTACTAAAGTTATCACACTCTTCTATCTCTCTTTCCTGCTCTTGTATGTTTTGGAGGGAGTATATGGTCTGTCTGTCTTTACTGTCTCCATCAACTGAAGCTCCTAAGAAATAAAAGAGTTGGAATGGGTAAACAAAATTTATGAAGATGTAAATTGATGGAAACTGTTTAAAAATAAACAAAAAATATTAAGGTGGTAGGCTGGAGACAATATTCCTACCTGTAATGTTTGAGAGAGCTAGAGAATCCATAGAATCTCCAATGCTGTGCTCTTCCTTTCGAAGTTCACTTGTAATGCACTCTAAAGAGTCTTCATACCATTGCCTAGGCTCAGACCAGAATCCAGGGCCTGCTCCCTGATCAAGCTCCAGCTCTTGAATCTTTCTAGCACTAGCTGGTCCAGGGTGACTTCCATAGGCAGAATCTCCAAGTCCATCCTGAGATTGGGCCCAATACATATCTGTGTGAAGCTTTTTACTTGCTAAATTGTGGCCACTGATTTTTATCTCTGGTTTTGTCCTGCTGAACGCAAAGTCTTTCATCATCCACTGCTCATCCTGCCGGGTGTCTTTCTGTATAACTCCATGATCTCCAAATTTTAGGAGGAGTTGGGTCATGTAGTCATCATGTTCAGCCCAATCTTCCACACAATCTTCAGGGCCTTCCTGCTCTTCCCTGTCTCTCCAGTAGTTGTCCTCTGTAAAGTTGAGTCTCTCTAGCTGATGGCACATTTTTTCTGTGTTTTCATCACAAACAGTAGTTATCCCATAATCTGTTGTTGAATAGAGTTGTGTCAGCCTGCAAGGTTCTGTAGAGCGACTGTTTTTGCCCATCCGTATGCTACGCCGAGATTCCCTTGACCTGGCTGACTGGAAGGCAGAGTCTGAAGAGTCAGAGGCATGGATGTCCTCTCCTAGACTACAAGCCTTGGAGCAGTATATACGACCCTCTTTTGGAAGAAAGGGGCAACCGAGCAAGGACGTTTTGCATTGGGCACAGCAGAAGCATTTGTCAGTGGCATGCCAGTGTACGCCCTCATACGTCATCTGAGCGTGGTCTACTCCTGAATGAAAGCAAAGGTAAACAAGAACTGTCAAACACTTTACTTTGCAGAACACCTGATATCTGTTCTATTTGTTGTGGACCACTCACCAATGTTCTCCCCACAGGCCTCGCAAAACTCTGCATGCAGTGACTCAAAGCATCCGCAGCAGAAGGGGCGACCATCCTTCATGATGTACCTCTGCCCTCCTAATATTGTTTCACACTCAAAACAGAAGAAGTGCTTCATGTGCCAGTGACGCCCCTCAGCTTCGGTACATTCGTCAGCAAAGATTATCTTTAAAGAAATTAACAATTCCTGTTAGACTTTGGCGTTTACTTGCTTTGTGTATTGACTTTACATACAATAAATATAAAATGTAAAAAAAAGAATTAATTAGCTCACCTCATCACATGCAGAACACCTCGGTTTCAGAAGTTCTGCATGGTGTCTACCACAGTAGATGTTGCCATTGTGGTAGAAATAGATGAGGTCTACCAGAAGTTCATGACAGGTAGAGCAGGTAAAGCAAGCCGGATGCCAGCATGGTCCAGGTCCTGCTCTTGAAGCAAACACTGCCATGTCTCCACCCCTGATGATCTCTTTACACTGAAATTCAAAGCAAGATCTTATGAGAATCAATGGCTGGCAACTCTCTCATGTAGGCTGGTCTGGTAAAACAAAGTCAGGATTACATTGTATAGGGTTTTACCCTACATTCTTGTTTGGAACACAGACATTAAGTTTTAATCAAAATGGACCTCCACCTCTGTTGAAATAGCCTTCTGAAGACCAACTGAGCATGACGAAATGCATGATCGTGAGTCTTTATAAACACTGTTGCCAAAGTATTTATTTCACAGCTGCTTCCCATTATTACTACATGACTGTTGGCCTTGGAAACAGGGGTGTTGAGTGTCCCACCAATATTTTTGGCAACGGATACCAGAGACCCAAGATCAGCACTGCTCTGCTGTCCCGTGTGGTGAAGGGATACATATGTTTTGTTACATATGTTTTCGTTACATAATGTTTTTGTATGTGTTTATACATGGTCACAACAGAAAAGAACATGCACTGGCTCACATGTGGCGACTCTGGGCCTGAGGGAGATGGTCTTCAGTCAAAGATTGCGTGTTGTAAGCAATAATACTTATAATCTTTTCCATGAATTGTCTAATGTGCTTTGGTTTTCTTTAGGTTATAATCCACAATGCCTGATTCAAGGTCATCTGATCCGCCTTAAAAATGCTTTATTCAAATGTAACAGTTGATGGAGGGCAGTTCGACGTGAAGGCCATACTGCAAGGTACTCTGTTTTTAAACTAAAGCATTTGAATAGGCCCTCTGAATAAGTTATATCTGACTTTTTTTCTTTGATTTAAGAAAAAGGACACACATGTTTGAACATACATGCTCACAACTGTGCTCCAAGGCTCTGGAAAGCAGTTTTGGGGTTCCCCTGCCGAGTGCCTCTTTCTTCCTCTGAACGCTGAACATGTGGAGTTCCCGCCTCTCCTCCTCGCTGAGGGATTGGCAGTATCGGATCTGTGTGAAAGAGATGAAGGTAAAAAAAATTGATTTGCTTAAATGAAAAACAGATGAAAAGCAGGAATCACTTTCATCAAAGGCTTTATCCTCTTTCTAAGACAGAGACAGAAAAGTGGTTTATGCCAATGAGTGCTTTTATTTTTCCCACATTTCTGAGGCTGAGTTGAAACGTACACAAAGCAACCTCAGAGTTTACAGGAGACTTGAGGAAGTCGTACAAAAAGACAAAAGACAAACAATTTGTTCTGTTTGGCGTTGCAGGGGGGTAAATAAAGATTCCACACTTGAAGACTTGAGTCTTTCAGATCTGTAACCCACAGTTATGTCAGGAATTCGCTAACACATGGTCGTATCTCTTACAGTAAGTGTCATATAAAACACTGAGGACAATTTTATTGCTTCTAGAAGAAAAGGAAAAGATAACCAGAACATCTTTGTATGCAAAGTTGGACTAAACTGTAAGTGTAGGATCACAAGTCTAGGAAGTCTTCTAGTAGAACCATTATGTATTTTAGCAGAATAGGAGATGTTATCTCCAGCACTTTAAACATTAATTTAACTTTCTTTAACGTGGCTTGTACCTCATTGTCATGTGGTGGCAGCTGATAGAGAAGTTGTCTGATCCTGTACTTCTCCCCTGGGCTGTTGACATACGGCACCTTCTCTTCTGGCAGGCAGGAAAAGTAGATCTGGACCTGATGGAGAGTGAAGGGATTAGTGTTTGCTTTCAACAGCTGAAAGTTGAAATGAGACACCGTTCAAACTGTCATGCATCTCCCAACCGTCTCTTCAACAGTGGACAAGTGGGTATATATCATTGTCCAGGACAAAGCATTTCAACAGCAGCGTCTAACCCTAAAGAATATTTATGAGGTGGTACACCATTAAAGACATAAAGATAGATCCCTGGTGGAACGTCCCTTTTGTTGTGTTACTATGTAGAAAAGGCTGGACTGTTATTTCTGTAACATTGGGGTTGTGATATACGTAGGGGTGGGATTTGATACACATAGCTGTCATACAAATTGACCTCAATTCCCTCCATTTTTGCCTTCCAGTTACAGAGTTTTTTCCTGATTCAAAAATGATTGCAGTACGTTTTGCAGAACCGTGAGGAAAAACTTATGAGGACATTAAACCTCCCACTCCAAGTTTGAGAAATGAGGGGAAGGTGGGGTAAGAAAAACAGACCCTACCCCCACAATCGCTGGTCCTGCATGTGTGTTTGTGTATTGCCTTGTTTCAGCAAAGTGCCAGCTAGCCCCAAGACTCAGTTTTGTTTGCTTACTGAACGCAGCAGGGAATTAAAACAGGTTTTCTAAATGGCTATTTTGTTGGGACTAGTGTTTGAGCCACAAAAGAACAATTTTGGAGGAAGTGGAACAGTTGTGAAAGGCCTTAAACCACAGGAAGACTTAAAACTTGCTAGTAACTAATAAAGAAATAAGGATTAAAAACTAGTTAACGGCAGCAAATTCCTACATGCGTTCTTGTTGGTCTGCTTACAAACTAGATGTGTAAAAAATAGTGATGTATTTTTGAAAAAAGCTACTATTAACTTTAGTATAGCAATAGGTTGTTTAAGCGTTTTTCCATTAATGACTCCACTTTCTGAGGCTAGTCTCTGTGGGGAAATAAAACACAACAGTTTGTGCACTGCAGGGAGAATTAAAAGCAATTACTGCTTATTTTCCATGCCATGATGTTTCTGGTTCAAGAAAATATGGCAGCTTTTCAAGGAGTAAACATATTTTTCTTCCTAATTTTCTGTGCTTGCATTAGTGCTCTCTGGGGGTATTTACTGGTTGGGTTGCCCTTTAAAGGTTCTTAGCTTTCATAGAGTAAGTTGATGTCTCTTTATATCCATGAGAGGAGCTCACAAATTATTTTTGATGTTACATTTTGGTGAAGATACAGTTGAGTATGTATGAGGCTCAAGGTTTACCTGGTCAGGCCGTAATCCAGGAGGAACCCAAGTGTACTCCTCCAGAGCACATCCAGAGTCATCATCAGAGGTGGAACTCCTCTGGAACCCGTGTGCCACTTTGGCTCCTCTTGAGTCCATCTCCGGTGCCCGAGCAATGGGCCGGATACCCGATGAAGTCTGAAGACTCATCAGATGGGGACACTGTTCAGAACGAGAGAGAGAATGTTTTAGTACACGGTTGTCAAAACGTGTTAGCTGAAAAATGTATGGAACAAGAGTGCAGTTGATATCAGCTGTGCTTTTATTGTTTTCTTGATAATGAATAACAAAAATTGAATGGTAAATGTACGGCCCTAATTATAAAAATATTACGCTAATCGATATGTTGCATTTTTTGCATGCATTGTTCATAATTAGAAAAAACGTGACACTTATATACTTTTAATATTCTGGGTAAACCTAAATGTATCAACCCTTTAAATCACTGAACTTTCCTTTCCAGCTTCTCCTTCCAAAAACGTCGGTGTGAGAGCCGGAAACGGCTGCTCTGGATTCCAGAGTCGACATACACATGCACTTACGTTACACCTTGTCACTTTCTGGCACTGACACAATGTGTGGCTTTGTGGGAAAAACGCAAACCGAGCGTATCTACCCTGCCCTGTTTTCAAAGAAACGCGTTGGAAGAAACAACATTTCGGAGACTTTTTTTTTTTTTCAAATCACAACATCAGAGAAATGTAAACAGGTTCCAGATGTATGCTGATGGTCCGACTGGCACCTCAGAGGCAACAGTGGACCTTTTAGCACAGGCCAGATATAAATGACTAAGTCAAATATAAAACACTTATGAAATAAACACAGACTGGAGCTTGGATTAACTGAGAGTTGGCTTACAACCGTTCCATCAGAGGCTAAAATTTAATATGCATGGGCTTCACTGTACCACTGTAGTCAAGCATGGAGTTAAATGTCTTCTTAAAGGAACGGTGCTCAAATACAAAATGTCAGGTGAGCTAAGTCAGTCTGACATGTTATAATAAGCATTGATTTAGCCAAACATTGATTCATTCAGTGCAGAGAACAAAGAGTATGACATAAATAATTTTTATGACTGGGCGGTCATTTTTAACCTTTTAAATGTGGTTTTCACCCAATAATAAATATTTGGTTAAGCCAGTCACAGTTAGTTTTGAATGGATTTGACAAACTCATTGCATTTTTGTTTCCCCCAGGAATCAAACCCATGACCATTGTGTTGCTGGCACCATGCTGCAGGAACCAAAACGAATCAACAGAACAGGCCTCCGCAGCATTAATAAGGAGATGTTCACCAGAGCACCAGCTGAAATATCTCCAAAGGTGCATGTGTTGCAAAAGAACTTGAATATTCCAAGGAACACATTTTCCCTCTCTCAGTTTCAACCTCACCTCCTTGATATCGAAACCGCTCGCCACACATTCGTATCCTGTAATTTTCACTCCTGCTGTCTGTCTGTCGTCAAACACTTATCACACGCAACCTGTCTGACTCTGCATTGCTAATGTGAAGTCAAACAGCAGCTTTCTGGTTTCCTATTTACAGTGCGAGACTAGTTCAGACTCGATTTCATTCCAAGAAACATCTTACCTCTGTGTAACGCATCCCATATTCAAAAGGCGTTTTGCAGCGTTCAGTAAACCTCTTTAGAGTCCAGCAAGCATAGAGTAACAACTCTATGAAAACTCTACAAAAACTTCTAACTTGGAGCAAAAAGTGCTGTTGTTTTCTGTGTTTCTGAACACAGTTAAATAAATGCATCATCGTGTGTGCCAAGCGGCATGACTCCCTATAGTCAGATCCTCGGGCCCGCCCCCTTAGCACTTAAGCCCCTCCCCCTGCACTTCAAACACACACTCTACAATCAAGCAGTCTGCAATAAGCCCCCACCCCCCAAAACGACCCTCATCCACATTCTTCCCAAGAGAGCTGTCCACATCCCAAAACCCTCTTCAGTGGACGCGGCCGTTTGTTTTGTTCCTAAACATTCAAAGTCAAGTTTGTTCAGCATCGAGTGTGTGGTGTGTTTTTAGTGGCATAAGTTGTACCAAAGGTTTGTTGTTTTCCACCAATGAGCAAGAGTTCCTGTTTTTTTAGCTATATTAGACATAGAACACAGTGTTCAGGACATATATGTTAACATCACTGAAAAAAACTATTACGATTACAAATAGGATCGTTACAAATAAGCAGCAGGGGTGGAAATAAGCAAAGACAGACTGATGTGATGTTATATTAATGTTTTAATTGTAATATGTTAATATTGTGAATTATTTGTATAGTATATTATTATAGATTATGATTAGTTATAGTGATTTTTACTGCCTGTTTCTCATTTATCTCCATTGATCTGTTTATATTCTCACAGCCCATCTACGGCAGACGCAACAGCCTAAATTTGTCTGCGCTGGATGCGTTGATGCTGCAGACCTGATTCAAGCTAAGGAAGACATCCAAAGTGTGTACTGCTTGAAGTTACCAAGTCACCGGGTCTGGAACCACTGTTCTAGATCAGAGAGCTCTCGTTTTAGGCAGTGAGATAAGATAGCGAAAAGAGAAGGCCAAACAAAACTCGTTCCTCTTCATTTTTGGCAGCAACTTTAAAGAACCAAATAACCATCTCTGTTAACCATCAGAAAACCTTTGTTAGAAACGCTTTTCTCTTCTTAGGATGTTTATCACGGACACCTTCGAAATGGCAGAAAATGTCACAGAGATACTTACTTAGGAAATATGTGAACTCTAGCAGGTGAAGTCTGGTGCAGTGCTGGGTGTGAAACACAGAATTCCCAGGAATTCTCTGGAATCAAACTCTACTGCTGTTCCAAAGCCTATTGATGGCGAATGTTTGCTTAGATACGGAGATAAATCAGAAGTAGCAGACACTCTCTCCATTGTCTTCTGAGCAGATCTCTAGATGTGTATGTGGGGGGGGGCTGCATAAACCTTCCTGGTTCCTTAGAAACTTTACATAATCTGCAGTTTACATCTGCGCTCTTAGAGCTAAAGGAAGCTACGTGTGAAACACCTAAGGTTCGCATCCCTTCCCATCGCAAGCCATTATATGCGACAACGCATGTTTCACCTCCTTGCTACACCAATTGACAAGTGTTTAAAAACGGACGCTGTCCTTCTGCATTCACATGTCAGTGTTTCCTAACTAATGATGCTTTTTCTCAGTGACCTTTGACCCCAGCACACAGCCCGTACCCTCTGCTCATCTCTGTTAGTCTTTAGTTTCTGTTCTTCTGTGTTAATGACAAGGCCTCAAATTAATGGCTTGCGACACATTCGGTCACCTGCACCAGTTATATATACATATCATCAAATGTTATTCTTAGTTGGTGGAACGTTTTCAATACGTTACAGAATTTACTCTGTTGAATGCACAGAACCTCAAAAGGACGTCTTTTCTATTTTCCATACAATGCAGTATTCAGTCCCCCCGGCTGTTCACAAAATCCTAATTCGCACCCATTATCAGTCCATTCACATTCAGCCCACCACACTACTGAAGTCACTTCTGAATTTGAATTGAATTGACTATTCACACCTGGAAACTGACCTACAAACAGAGATTAAAGTCTCACGCAGTAACAGTAGCACATCCATCACATAAAGACACAACACAACAGCAGGGTTGTAAAGACTCGTAAAAAACCTTACGGTCCGGAATAGTTTGCAAGGATAAGAAAGGATTAGATTAGCTGGCATTATCACAAACTGATATGTGCACAGACACGCTGTACGACAAAAAGCTAGATTCATACCCAACCCATAGTTTTGCGCTACAAGCCGATGGCGTGTTATTTTTACAGTCTGAGAATTAAAAACAATCTTCCTGTGTTAATCTCACGGGTATCACAGTAAAGGAATATTTTTCGTAAATTGTATGTTTTGCAATAACTTTGCTGTACAAACTGAACTTTATGCGTAATATTCTGTAATTAAGACGGTAATGTACTGTAATTTTAATGTAGGTGTGGCTGTTGTAAAGTTGTACAGTAAAATGTGGAGAAGATTATAGTAGTGATGATATGCAGTGTGTGTCTGGGCTTGAAGTGTCAGGGCTGAGGTTTGACTCGTCTGAAGCGACCGGCTGCGTGTGTGCATGTATTTAGTTTGTAATAGGCCCTGTTTTATTAGAGGCCTCCTCGTCCTCGCTTGCCTGCCTCATTTAATATTGTTAACCGATACATTCCACTTTAAAGGAGTAGAGAGGTCACGCTAAACTCTACGGAAGTCTGCAGAAGACATACACTATTTTTTGGCATGTTCAGTCAGGTGTTAGTAAGCAATCTGGGGTCGAACCGTGGGCCACATTTTGAGAGAGCCAAATTTAACCACAATCATTCTGTTGACAAATTGTGCAAGTTTAAGTGTTATCTTGCATCATTCCCACTGGAAGGTAATTACTCCCCTTCCAGTAGGGAAATGTACCCTTGGGGCTGGGGCAAAGTGTGGGGGGGTAGTATGTAACAGTAATGACAATAGACCCCTAGGCACGTTGATTATTATGGCTTAAAACACACATAGGCTCACACACACCACCCTGTTACACAATATGTTACCTTTTTTCCCCATAATTCATTGCAAGCTCACCCTCATGACTTTAACAAACTGGACTGTACTTTCACAGTAAGGCAGTTTTGAAGAGTGGGGGTGTTTTGGGGTTACTATGATGAGGTGTAATTCAACACTTTGAGCTGATATAGTAATCCTCACATAATGGCCCTCTGTGTCAGGGGCCCCTCTGAAATTATAATGCTGTCAGGCTCAGTGGGTACTGTTGCTATGGATGCCACCTTGACAAGGGTCTGTTTAATGGCCGGTAAAAATACACACGCTTGCAAAGTATCTTTTGCAATTAACATTTCACCTTGGTTTAAAAACACTGTTGCAATGTACTCAGAATGAACACTTAGTTTTGGTGCTTTATGTCAGCTTGAAGTGATAAAGTATCTGATGACACAGATATTATAATATCTGTATGTGCAGCTGACATGCATTTATTTAATAATATGCTGTAAGATATATGAAGATGAATTTGTTTTTCCTCTGCAGATACATGAGAGAGGAAATGAGACGCAGAGAGAGAAATTTCGGTTCATTAAGCAGAGAAGCAAAAATGGGTCACAAGAGCGTTACGTATAATAAAGTCAAGTCTCTCCGAGGAGCAACGAGTGTCTTATTGAAAGGTAAAGCCCTCAATCCCCAAACAGATGTCGAGGACAAGCCTTTGCATGTTGCATTTCACAGCCGAATGTGTTTGGATAACGAATCGTGTCTTGATGTTTTTCTTGTCTTAGAAAAGCAAACTGTCTGGTTCCGGGGTTCATGTTAACACACAGCGTGACTCTTTACAACTTGTTACCGGTACGTGTGATTAAACCCATGAACCTTTTCTGGCCAAACAAGCTCACAATAAAATCTCTGTTTGTTTGTAGGTTTGCTGGAAAGCCCCGAGCATTCATTAATGAACCACAGTGAGTTTATAAGCTTGTCTTCCCCCACCACACGTTGATAAATCCATTCCAGCATTTTAAGGGTGTAATGTGTAGTTATGTTAAAATTACTTTTTCCCCATCCAAGATTAATATTGTTATAAGCATCAGAAAATACACAGGTCAAAGCAACTACAGATTTCAGTCAACTGTATGTTTCTAGATGTTTATAGATTTGATTTGCCATTTTATGTATAGGTACAGCAAATGATGGATTGTACAGGACTGAGAACTGAGAAGTTTGAACCTGTGTTACCACATGAGCACCATGGCTCAATGTGTCTAAGTGCATGCACTAACCAGCTAGGCCGTGGGCGTGGAATGACTTTATTTTTCATTGCATTCTGGGTAAGATTCGGAGAAATTAAATGACTGGTGAATGTTTGAGCTGTTTTGAGACTCAGGAATGTGACAGAATTTGCAAGGGTGTCCGATTTACAACATGGCTGAAAATCTGTATTCACACCTGCCCTCCATGTCCTAGTTTAATTACCTCACCTCTTAAACTGCTGCAGTTATAAATGACACATAGATAAACTCAGTGATCATTAGTATTTGTTATCCAGC
>JAZGTK010010954.1:0-15993 GCA_036877625.1 Ambastaia sidthimunki | reverse complement strand
ACTCAGGGAGACGCTTCCGTTCTCTGATGGCTAAAACGGAGAGACTCAGGAGGAGCTTCTTCCCTCAGGCCATCAGACACTTAAACATGGACAAACATATCCAATACATTAAGTGACTCTGACATTCAGCCATACCCACTTCACCGCACTTTATGCACACCACACAACTCATCACTCAATATGCTGCTAATACAGAACTGTATTCTTGCATTGTATTTTGTATTTTATATTATTATTATTATTTTTTACTTTAAATTTGCTCTTTTTCCCTTTTTTTCACTATTATTTATCTGCACAGTATGACTGAGTGTCTGGACGCACATTTCACTACTTGTTGTATTCTGTATGACTAGTATGTCATACACAACTACGGGCAGTTGTGGTCTACCGGTTAAGGAGTTGGGCTTGTAATCAGTAGGTTGCTGGTTCGATTCCAGCGCCGGGTGGTAGCAACTGAAGTGCCCTTGATTGCTCCCCCCCCCCCGTGATAGCTGCCCACTGCTCCGGGTGTGTGTGTGTTCACGACTTGCAGTGTGTGTTCACTCCTCACAAAGGATGGGTTAAATGCAGAAGTCACATTTCGGTTATGGGCAACCATAACTGACAAATACATGTCACTTTCACTTTCTTCTTTCTATGTGACAAATAAATCTCTTGAATCTTCCCCTCATTCCTGCTGCCTTGAAACCACTCAGAGGAGCCTCCGTGTTTACCAAGTTAGAGCTCCACAGCGCGTACAACCTCATCTGGATATGTGAGGGGGCCAAGTGGAAAAACGCCTTTGTGATGCCTATGGGTCACTATGAATACTTAGTTATGCCATATGGATTGGAACGCCCCCTCCGTAATTCCAGGATTTCGGGAGTTTTCTTTATAAATTTGTGTTGGTCTACATAGACGATATCTTGATCAACATCGCCTGCATGTTGCGGAGGTCCTCCAATGCCTAAGAAACTATCAACTCTTTCTCAAAGCGGAAAAGTGCACATTCCACCAGTCGTCAGTGCCGTTTTTGGGATACATCCTCCGTGAACATGGAATTCTGATGAACAAGGGGAAGGTCATGGCTGTGCGTGAGTGGCCTCAACTTACCTCCATCAAAGAACTGCAAAGATTTCTAGGATTTACGAACTTCTACCGACGTTTCATTCAGAACTTTAGCTCCATCGTCCACCCACTCACAAACCTGTTGAGGGGCAAGCCCAAGTTTCTGTTCTGGACCCCTGCTGGCATCTAGGCTTTCGAGAAGCTCACGGAAATGTTCATCACCGCACCGCTCCTAGTGCACCCGGATCCTTCAAGACCTTTCGTGGTGGAGGTGGACGCTTCCACCACTGGTGTTTGGAGAGGTGCTGTCTCAGCAGCATGGGGACCCAGCCAAGCTCTTACCATGTGTCTTCTTTTCCAGGAAACTCATCCCGACAGAAGTAAACTACGACATCGGGGATAGAGAACTCCTAGCCATCAAGCTCACCCTGGAAGAGTGGAGGCATTGGTTGGAGGAAGCTAGACATCAATTCACCGTCTACACAGATAACAAAAACCTAGAGTATCTACGGAATGCGAAACGTCTCAACCCCAGACCCTCTTCTTCATGAGATTTCATTTTAGGGAGATTTTAGGGGGTGTCCCCCTAACCAGCTGTACATACCTCCTGCTCTGCAATACCACTATCCGCTCCGTCCATACATCCGTGGGCACTGACCACCCAGGGGCCAATGTACCTCTCTCGCTACGCAATCACTTCTGGTGGCAGGGCATGGCCCGGGATGTTTGGAGGTTCGTCCAGGAATGTAGGGACTGCGCCATCTTCAAAAGTCCATGACACTTGCCAGCTGGCAAGCTCCAGCCCATTCCTCACCGACCCTGGTCACAACTAGGAGTGGACTTCATCACAGATCTGCCATCCTTGTCTGGTAAGACTTGTATCTTGGTCATAGTTTACATTTTCTAAGTCATGTCGCCTCATTCCTCTCCCTAACTTACCAACTGCTATAGAAACTGCAGAACTGTTGTTTTAGTATGTATTCAGATATTTCGGCATCCCAGAAGAATTGTATCGAACAGAGGACCCCAGTTCATCTCGAGGGTATGGCGAACATTCTTCACTCTCTAGGTGTCACCGTAAGCCTATCTTCAGGGTACCATCCTTAGTCGAACAGGCAGACTGAATGCAAGATACAGTAGATTGGGTGTTTCCTCCACAACCACCAGAACTCCTGGAGCCAGTTCTTGGGCTGGGCCGAGTATGCCCAAAACTTACGTCAACCAACCACTGAACTTACCCCATTCCAGTGCGTACTCGGAGAGCAAGAGAGTCTGGGACGAAGCACACCACCATCTTCAGAGGGCAGTGCACCGGCAGAAGCTCCAGGTGGATGTTTGCCGGACCGACACTCCAGTCTATCAACCAGGACAGTTGGTCTGGCTCTCCATGAGGGACATCCGCATGTGCTTGCCCTGCAAGAAGTTAAATCCCAGATACATTGGTCCCTTCCCCATAGTCTGTCAAATCAACCCTGTCACTTACCTACTAAAATTACCTCCCACTTACCGGATTCACCCTGCTTTCCCATGTCACTCCTCAAGCCATGTCACTCACCTCATTCTTTTTCCTCCACTGAGCCACCTAGTGGATTGGGAGGGCTATGGCCCTGAGGAGGGATCCTGGGTTCCATGAGACAACATCCTCGATCCAGCTCTCCTCACGGACTTCCACAGAGCCCATCCAGATCAACCAGCACCCCTTGGAAGGGGTCGACCACCATGCACACGGGGTCCACGGCCCCTGCATTGATTCCTCTCTAATTCATCTTGGAATATACTCTCATCCCATCTACAAACCCGCTACAAGATCAGTCATCTACTCACCTGCTCTCACCTGAACCCTCGCTCATGTCACAGAGGCTTGTGCAGCACTTCCATTTCCACTCAGCGTCCTCGATCTTCTTTCCGTAACAACTTCAGCAGATCAGACAGATGGAGAGAAATAGAAAGTGACTCAATCCCGCCACACCCTGTTCACCTTTATTTCTTTTTTCTATAGTTTCTATAGATTCTTTTAATCCACATGCATTCAGAGAGGTGTGGAGTCACATCAACCCCACAAATATCACTGGCCCATTTGTTTATTTACCAATAATGTGTTATTTTAGAAAGCCACTGTTTTAAAACAAATGTTAAATAACTGTTTTCCTGCCAAACTTGTGGTTATGGCACAGTCAGGTTTAAACATGTTCATGAATGTGTAAATGCAAAATGTCTATTCACACACACTCCTTTTGGTTGCTTCATCATTTTAGATTAGATTAGATTAGATTAGATTCAACTTTATTGTCATTACACATGTACAAGTACAGAGCAACAAAATGCAGTAATTTTAATAATCTTTATTCCATTAAAACTCAAGTCAACAGTTCTGTAAGTACACTGAATACACATCTGTTCAGAACATTATTTTGACTGAGACAATGTGTGTTTGGACTGACATTGTTTGTCACAGTGCAGATATTTTTGTGCCAAACAAAGAGATCATTTAATGTCTGCTAAGAATGTCTCTCTTCATTCTCTGCTTTTCCTGTAACTCCTACATTTCTAAATTTTGTCTTTCACACAAACACAACAGCTGACACCAGACCTGGTTTGAACACAGTAGTTTTTGGAGAAATGGATTATGTAAAAAATATTATTTAAAAAAGTAAATAAGTGTTTTCATTGCAAAATGTAAAATACAAAAAAGTGTAAGTGTTTTATTTAATTATTCATTAACTTAAAAATTAAAAATAACATGGTTTAAAAGAAACTGGGATATCTTGCATGCATCCATTTTCTGTCTGTCTCACTTTGTAAAGATTTTAAAGTTAACACACAACTTTCAGAAACAGTATTTTAGGTATTTTAAAAGTATCTTTTAGACATGGCTTTGTCAAGTCAACATCAAAGTTTTGCAGGAGAACCTTCCCTGCAATTCAAAATCTGTTTGTTAGTAGAGCAAATGTGCATGTCTGAAATTTGTCCGGTTTTGTTTGACGTGCAGTGTGTGTTTGAACATGTCTGCAGCAGAAGTCTGCTCAGACATGCCACAGTGTTTACTGAGCCTAAACGCAACTCAGCCCCACTGCTTTCCAATGTAAGATTTTCCTAGATGAAGTGATGTGTTGTGAGGTTATGAAAGAGGTAATTAAAACAAATACTACTACATTAAAATAATAGCTAAACAGTAAGCAATTTGCCAACGAATCACTGTGGATTTTTACCATTAATCAATTACTGAATCTTATTTGCCTTAGAACTACTAACAAACTAACTGCTAATAAAACACTCCTCAACATTAAAAGGGATAGTTTACTCACCCTTGTTTTAAAACCTATATGACTTTTGTCTTCTATGAAACACGAAACTCTCGATTTGTGTCTATGGGGGCCACTGTTGTTCGGTTACCAGCGTACTTTAAAATATACTCCTTTATTATCCCCAGAAGGACAAAAACTCACATGTTTGGAATGAGGATGAGTAAATGATGGAAGAATTTCCATTTTTGGGTGGGTGAACTATTCCTTTAATGCCTCGAAATGCAGACTCCAAACTTAGTCTACATTTTGAGTAGATATAGGACTGGCACAAGCCCTGAGTGATGAGTCCCTGAGTGCTGTGACAGTGTCTAAGACATGAATCAAAATAATCTAATTTTAGGTTAATAAAGAGTTACTTTATTCAGCCATAACGTCACTTTATTTAAAACAGCTACGTATCCTGCGTGAATAGAAGAACTGGTTTATATAGCCACAAGAGATCTTTCTGTCATTCTCATTTTAATTCCTGAAAATGTTTGAGTACTTTTTCCAAAAACAGGTCAACGTTATGTAAATTATAGAGACGCAAACGTCCTACACCCTCAATTTAATCTTTCCAGTGTTTAAATCGCGTGCGATATGTGAATCAAGTCACTAACGCAACATAATATTTAACATTCCTACAACGTTTCGTTGTAAACGTTGCGTTGCGAGTACAGCTTGTTGAGAACAGAAGCTGTGCGTTTGGTTTTGGTGTCGTGCCTTGTGTGTGGTGGGTGTGGGAGTATAAAAGTAGCGGATCTGTGCAGAAGCGAGCAGAAGTGTAACTGTCTGAACTTTAGGCGCATTGAACATCTACTGCAAGAACCATGAACAGCGGAGTTTGCCTCATATTCGCAGTCGCCCTGTGTTTTGTAGGGGGTAAGACAGTTTTTTTTGTTTTTGTGTGTTATGTTGTATTCCTATCAAATTATAAAACAGTCGAACAAAAAGCAATGATAAAGTCTTCATGAAGTCTTCATTGGGTTATTTGTTTAAAATGATGATGATTATTATTATATGGTTGGTTTCTGGGATGAATTCTACTTTAACTCATTGTGGATTATCATGACTAATAAATGTAGAAACCTCAAGATTATGACTCATATGTCTCATATGGTTAAATATAGCTACATACCATATGAGTCACCATATAGATTTGATGTATTTCTGTAACTTTTTTAACTTTTCTCTTTAGTTGTGTGTTTTGTCTAAAGAGACTGTTTATATAATGTTGGAAGGCTGAATTATTTCTGCTTTGATTCATTTGTAAACTCCAGTCGTTCAGTGCAGACAGATCATTTCAGTCTTAGCAGAACTTCAGCACTGATGAAAAACCTGTTTGCCACGAAACTTCATAAAGCTCTGATATATGATCTGCCCGTCTCTCTGACACTATTTTGTGGACAAACAATTAATTGGGTGTTCCTTTACATTTTGTCTCCTCAGAAGTTTCAAAAAAGATCTTAATAGTAGTGATTCGTAATTTACACTACTCTAAAAGAATAAACTTTGCCTATTCAGTGCCTGTGATCTTTTAGAAATATAGTTTCGTATGTTATCTACCTCTAGGGGGATATATTAGTATAGTTTAAAGACCTGAAAGGCGCAGCAGGATTGGGGTGTTGCCCGTTGACAAGCTAAAAGGACAAATGCAGCAAAATGACAAAGAGAACAAGGACAGATGTGTAAAATTATACGTTTTGTGAGTGCCTTGCAAAAGTAATCTATTTTTACATTTACAGACTTCCACAATGACTTTTATTCACTGTGATATTTTTATTTCAAATTACTGAAATATTTTGGTAGGTGTGTTTTCTGCAGTTCGTTTTAATTAAAAAGATAAAATGTTTAAGTTCACCATTAATAACTCCACCTATGTGTTGACTTACAGTTAGACTCAAATCTAAAATAATTAGAATGAAACATACTTTGAACAATATACGGTTTATGGGGGGTTTGTGGGGGATAATTATTTAGTTTGTGAAACGGAAGTAAAAAAAAAAAAAAAATCAATTTTTGGGGAAGATGAATTCCGAATCTCTAGACCAGGGCTGGGCAACTCTGGTCCTCGTGATCCACTGTTATATAGAATTTAGCTCCAGCCCAAACCAGACACACCTAAACCACCTAACCAAAGTCTTCAGGATTACTGGAGACAGATGAGTTTGATCTGGGTTAGGGCTAATCTAACTATCTGTCTGTATTTTTTTTTTACGCCAATTTTAAAAAGATCGAGATACTGCCAAAATAAGCTTCACATTTGGTCTCTATTCAAAGTTCTGTCATCAATTTAAAAACGCGAAATCCGCCGTGTCCTGATTTCGTTTTGCTAAAAGTCGTTTTGGTGAAAGTCCTGATTTTCATCAAAACGAAACGTATCCAAAACACTGTCGTGTTTTCAGCGTTATAAAATGAACAACTTTAATGGTACCGATGAGTCAGTGCTTGTTTCGTCTATGGGAGAGAAGCGCAAGCCTTCTAAAGACGATCACAACGGGGAACATATAAAGAAACCCCGAAACTCAGGCGGTGGGAAAATACCGGCGATCTCTTGGGGCTTGTCATATGTATAGATCAAGACAAACTTTTATCACATATGATAACTTAGCAAGTGATAACTTATTATGGTTATATTTTGGTTATTTATGGTTATATTTTTGTCCACTCTCATACAGAAAATGAGTTTTTATTTAATGAATTGAACTGAAATTGATTTATAGCATTATCAAGGAAAAACGTGTCATGGATATAACCCATTTTGGGGAAAAAATGATTTGTTTAATAAATGTTTAAAATCAAAATATAGATTTGATTTTTTGATGTTATTACAAACACATGATGATATATTACAGTTTGAAACAGAAATTAGTAGTTGTCATACAAACCCTTTCTTGGGAAAGAAAACACAGTTTTTCTCAGTTTAACAATTTTGGATTTATCCCATTTTGGAACCAAACTCTTTATATATATATATATATATATATCCAGAGTATGATCTCATTTAGATAAGTAGATAATTGTGTGTGTTAGTCATTCTAATCTTTAACTCCAAAAAAGGGTTTAACCTAGGGCATAGTTAAAACCCATCTGTGTGAAAGGAGTTTTTGTGTCAGCTTTTTCCAGCAAGTCAGTCATTGTTTGTGTGTGTGTGCG
The DNA here is from genome assembly GCA_036877625.1 of Ambastaia sidthimunki. Taxonomy (NCBI): domain Eukaryota; kingdom Metazoa; phylum Chordata; class Actinopteri; order Cypriniformes; family Botiidae; genus Ambastaia; species Ambastaia sidthimunki. The sequence continues at coordinate 8,506 of JAZGTK010010954.1, read as the reverse complement.
CGTTGTTTTTTTTTTTTTACCATTGTCACCAAATGTCCACACAAGGATGGTGAAAGTCACACACCTACATTGTGGGGACCAATGTATGACAAGTGACCAGTACCTGACAAATCTGAGCAAAACCTCTTTTTGTGGATGTCCTCATTTGTGAAAACACTTTGTAAAATTTTTTAACTGAAAAAAGAAAATGCAGAACGTTTTCGATTAGGGTGGGATAGGGTTAGGTTATAATGTTTATAACCGGCTGTTTATAAAAAAAACAAAACAATAGAAGTCTAGGGAATGTCCCTATTTAGATAAGTGTGTGTGTAGGGGAACTGTCCAGAGTATGTGTCTGTGTGTAGGTATATGGGTATATTTGTAGCCTTAAAGGGCTTGTTTAGCCAAAAATAAAAACTGCCTATAGCTGAGAAAAAAATTTACATTAATCTTTTCCACACAATGAATGTGAACAGTGATTTATGATACATAAAAGTTTCACAGTAGCATTCAAAAGAGCTTGTGCTGCATTTCATTCTACTAAAACCATACAAGTCATTATTAGCAGAAAGTCTCACTTGGTAATTCATGAGCAATATAACTATGACGTGAAGTTTTAAATCATTATTTTCCAATGTTTTACTATATCACTATACATTTACTAAACTGTAATTACTTCCTGTCACGACTTGAACTCTGGTCTCTGGTGTGACGATTGAAGGCTCTTCCACTAAGCCACAGAGCCGGTAATATTGAACCCAAGCGAAATACTCAAGGCGAAATTCCATGTGAAAGAATATTTATTTAAAAAACAGGTTCTTGGCAATAAAATACAACAGAAGTTCTTCTCAGATCGACATATTTATAAAAACAGAGATAATCCAAAGATAAAGCACAGGGAAAAAACAAACAGCTCCATGAGGAGAGAAAAAAATAAAACTAGAGGCAGTAATAATACAAAGGCAAAAAAAACAGAAAGCTCCAAAAACCTCGAGATAAGCACTTGGCGAAACCAGGCAGTAACGGCCACAATTCACAAAAACCAGGTCGGGAACAGGGGAAACAAACACATCTAAATACTCAAAACAAGGCACAGATGTCAGATGTATGTGCAGTGTTTTTTTGCTGTAAATGACATCATTGATTACACCAGCCCATTATAGCAGCATTTTATAGCAGTTTTCTGTATTTTTTGCATACTTAAAGCATACATAACTTTTGTCCTTAGAACAGTGATGTCTGATCTAGTGAGGGCAAGGTATGATTTTTCAAGTTTCAAGATGTTTTTTCTAGATTACTTAAGAGAAAAGAAAACAGACATATTAATTGTTGACACATGAAAAGATGCATGTGAAAGGTCACTACAGTTACCACACATACCACACAAGTTCCATGATTTGTCAATGATTTTCCATATAGTCAATATTATTGGATAAGGATTTTAAAACATCACTAGGATGGGAAAACACACAAACAGTTTAATTGTTTGCATGAATGTTTTTGTGTCTGGTAGGTCACGCTCTGCAGTGCTATGAGTGTAAAATTGGAATCTGGAATCTTTGCATCACAAGCACAAAGACATGTGGAGCTGGTGAGCAGTGCTACAGTGGCATAGGCAAAGCAGGTAAGCTGTGTGTGTGTGTTAGCTGTACTTGTGAAAGCCAGATGTCCTCTCTAACATAGTAAAATATCATGACAACCAACTTGGCAACATCGTCTAAATCATCTAATTTCAATCTTCCAGTGTGCATGACTTGACATGCACTTGAGTTTGTGTGAGGGTTAGGTTTAGGGGGAGAGTTAGTGTTGGGGAATATAAAATATGATTAGACTGATATAAAATCAAGTCTATGGAATGACCGCAATAATATAGTCAAACAAATGTTGTGTATACATAGGTTTATTAGTAGTGGGTTTAACAAGATTTATAGGTTTAACAAAGATCGCCAATCCTTTTTTTAAAGCAAGTCTGCTTTATTTTTGTGTTGTGAAGAGACATTTCAAAGGAATAATTTTGATAAAAGAGGGAATAATACATTCAAGGGATATCAGAACCAATCAGAAATCAGACTATTAAGGTGCTTAACAACAAGCTAACAACCACTCAGAACACATTTGTGCTTAGTGCCAACACCCAAAACTTGTTTCAGTTTTTCAGTTTTGTACAGACAAACAGCACTCAGAGGGTGCTGTTATTTAAGTGGTACATTAATACATGTTTACTTTTTCTTTTACCTCTAACTGCAGCTGGATTTGTGAATTTGAAGATGAAAGGATGTCTTGAATCAAGCAAATGTGGCACAACTGAGCAGGTTAACTTCCCACAAAACTCATCTGCTCGGATGTACTCAATGACCAAGACCTGCTGTTCCACTGACATGTGTAACTCAGCTCTGGGTCAGCCACACATCTCTGCTGTCACCATGACACTCACCACCATTGGCTCTCTGCTCGCCCTTAAACTTATCATGTGAGAAACACACGTTCTTTCAATGTTATTTCATTGCTCAAATTCAAAAACATTATTTTGCTGTTAAAAATGCAAAAAAACCCTTCAGGTAAACTGTTGTAAACATTTGTGAAAAGCTTTGCAGCAATGCACTTTGTAAAAAGTGCTATACAAATAAAATTGAATTCAAATTCACTCACAAACACACACAACATCGCTGATAAAAATGTGGATTGAGTTTTCAATGTGTTTTGTAAGCTGACCAAATAAATCTAGTCATTTTAAAGTATGAAATAATTTATTTAAGGCATTTATTGATTCAATGATTACAATTTGGAAGGTAGACTAGAATTTCGTTATCTGTCAATCATAAGTAGTTTTCTAATCTTGAGTATTTTTTCTAATCATGTTCACACAAGCATATGTTATTGTAATATCAGCAATGAAGCAAAAACACAACTACAGATAATACCTTAGCATTATTCTACTTAATCACACACACACACACACACACACACACACAAACTTTGTAAAGCATTTAACATTTTTTTTGTTGCAAATGTGTAAAGGGTGTTATGGAATTTTGCTAAGCGAGACTAAAATAAAGATTCACAACACCAAGTCTTTTTTGTGTGCCAATTTTTGTGTGCCAATTTTTGTGTTTTATTCTTGCAAGAAGGTTATTCCGACATACAGAAAGCGCTGCAGTCAAAAGACGGCAGGAAGTGGAGACACTACATTTACACCCCATTCATAAAGTGTTACACAATCCCCAATCCCTCCACTTGGCACGTTTTCATGGTACCTTTCTCACAGCCTTGCTCCAATCAGTTTATGCAAAGAACGTATGGGCATAGAATCGTAAGACATATATGGAACAGCACAAACACGGCTTTCACAGTTAAAAATATGAGAACTCAGTAAATTCATTAACTCATTAATAATGTGAGGCTACCTTAAACTATAATGTGGTTTTCCATTAAGGGCAAAGTATTTTGTTTTGGCATATGACAATTGTTCTGCTTTTAAACATAATGTCAAATAATGCAAGTTCAAAATCAGTAGAACTGTGATAAAGGTTTAACCTTTGATGATGTCATTATTTATTGAGGGAGAGAATCAAATTTTGTGTGCCAAGTCTATAATCACACCTCCTGTGTAAACACAAACATTACATACCCTAACCATTTCTATAGCAGCAAGACTGTTGCAGAATACCATGTAATTAAGTTAATGTGTCTTTCATCACACACAAACACACACACACACACACATACACACACACACACAACGCTTGAAAGCAAATAGCCTATGTTGTAAAGACATATGACAGTATGCAACAATTATTTCACTTTTTTTTTTTAATTATTCCAATAATGAAGTTATGAAAAACAGGCTCCCATTTAATTTACTGTCTCAGAGTCTATAACTGGGGTCTGAAATCAGTTGAGGCAGTTGTAGTCTACTAGTTAGAATCGAATTGTAAGCAGAAGGTTGCCAGTTCATGTGTGTGTGTGTTCATGATATTCAGTGTGTGTGTTCATAACTCACTACCCCAATGTGTGTGCATTTACTGGATGGGTTAAATGCAGAAAACAAATTCAGAGTATGAATTTGTTAATTTCAGCAAGGATACAAAGTACAGATAAATTAGGAGTGTCACGTCTCCATAAAACCAAGAAAACAAAAGAGACACAATGATCAAAAAACACAATAAGCAGCAGACTTCTGGCCAGTGAACAGTGGTCTAACTCCTGGTTTCTGCATGCCTTACTGGAAGTGGTTTGTGTAAGTGCCTCTACTTAGCCTCGCTCTGAATCTCTTTTCTCACTATTAGAAGTCAGTTGAGCTTTAATAAACCTCTTATTGAAAAAACACAACTTGACACCAGGGAACTAGTACATTTTAGGCGTATCTCAAATTATATATTATCAAATTAAAAACAAATGAATATTTCCAGAATTCTTGAAAAAGTGGTGTCTTCACAGGTGTCTTCACATACCTGTGAATTCCAATATGGTTAGCTTGTCTTCCCATTTACTGTCTTTTCTTTCCTGTACTTCATCAATTTCGAGTTCATCAAACAACTGTGGCAAGTCAGAATAAATCAACAAACATGGTGAGTCATGGCATCTTTCCTGTTAACAATTACATGCAATGTTTGCCATAGGTTTAGTGTAGCCTTCTCTTTCAGTGTTAACGTGATAAATGAAAGGAAATAGTTAGGCTCACAGTGCATGTCAAAGAAACATGTCAACATTTGCTCTGACATGCACTTGATCCTGGTGAACCCTGGCTTGGTCCTGGCTGAACTCCTGGGAGCAAGGCTATCAGGGGAAATGTGTACAGATGCAGCCTCTGTACATCTGCACCATGGCATCCAGCTCCCTTGGGGGAGGCTGAATGAGAGGGAACAGTGGGTTGACTCCTCTGAGGTGAACAAATCCACTTCTGCTCGGCCATACCTCTGCCAAATAGACTCCACCACTTGTGGATGGAGCCTCCATTCCCTGGGACTCAATAGGATATCAATAGGCCTCAATAGGATATCTGTTCTCAGATTAGCATGCCCTGGAATGTATATCACCCTGACGGAGAGCAGCCTGGTGTCTGCCCAAAGAAGGACCTGCTGTGCCAGCCTGAACAGTGAACAGTCCTCCTTGGTGATTCAAGTACGAGACCACTGTACTCTGTGCCCTGTACAGGGCAGTTGTGGTCTACTGGTTAAGGAGTCGGGCTTGTGATCAGTAGGTTGCTGGTTCGATTCCAGCACCGGCAGGTAGCAACTGAAGTGCCCTTGAGCAAGGCACCTGACCCCCGATTGCTCCCCGGGCGCTGCAGGGATAGCTGCCCACTGCTCCGGGTGTGTGTGTGTTCACGACTTGCAGTGTGTGTTCACTCCTCACTAAGGATGGGTTAAATGCAGAGGTCACATTTCGGTTATGGGTAACCGTAACTGACAAATACATGTCACTTTACTTTACTTACTGTTTGTGGTATTGTCTGTGAGGAATAGGACATGTTGGCCCCTAAGATGTGGGAGGAAGTGCTTCACAGCCAGAAACACTGCCCTCATTTCCAAGCAGTTTATGTGGCAGGAGAGATGAGGGTCCTTTTACTGACCATGAACTGGGCAGCCATCGAGAACTGCACCCCAACCCTGTGAGGGAAGCGTTCGTCGAAAGAATCCTGCAACGGCAGAACACTCCTCGAGTGGGACCAAAGGTAAGAAATGGGGATCTGAGCCACATAGAAAGGGTACAAAGCCCTCTGCGTGTAACCCTTACCACCCTTAGTGGGTGGATTTTGGGATAAAGGCCGTTTATCTTCAGCCAGAACTGGAAAGGTCTCATGTGCAGAAAACCCAATTAAATCACATTGGCTACTGCAGCCATGAGTCCTAACAGCCTCTGAATCTGGAGGACTGTCAGATATCTGCCTATACGAACACTGCTCACAGCAGCAAGGATGGACCACACATGCAGGGTCAATTATGTAGTTCAGTATGCGGATGCCCTGGATTCACAACGGAGCCAAGGCTGCGTCCACACACTTTGTAAAAGGTGCAGGGTGATACAGCTAGGCCAAAAAGAAACAAACTTCTGGATGACTTTTGGGTTACAGTCCAACTCTATAACCATTAGGCCATGACTTCCCCAAGTTAACCAATCGTCTCAGATAATTAAATTAAATTAAATTTTATTTATATACAATATATATATATTTATTTTTACAATGTTACATTGCTTCAAAGCAGTTTTACACATAATACTAAAAACATAAATTAGAAAAAAATTATCAGACAAGTTCAACATAATACATGGTATTATTGCAAATATTAGGTGCAATTCTTGGACAAGAATATGAAGGATTTGCAATAACACCAAGAAACACACACAATACACAAAAAATACATACACATAATATACACAGTACAAATGTCTGAAACATTACACAATGTAAGAGAATAAAGACAACGAAGAAATAAATAAAACAGTAGAGGCAATAGGAATATAATTATATTGCTATATTTCAATCAGTAATAACAATTTACAGAACCCTAAGCTAAGTTAAATGTCAGCAGTTTTCCAGTAAGCAAGGCAACAGGGCGACAGTGGCTAGGAACCAAAACTCAAATGATATATAGATGGAGAAAAAAACCTTGGGTGAAACCAGGCTCAACCAGTTCTCCTCTGGCACATTAAAGGTGCAATTTGTAACTTTCCTGGATGTAAACAGAGTGCTGGTAATAGTGATTTATAATTATATTGATTTAAAACTATTGGGTCTGATTTTGTGACAGATACAGATTTCAGATACAATTTTTGAAGTAATGGTTTGCTACTGGAGCGTGGTCTGAGTTAGAGCTCTGTCTAGCAGTTTTAAAAACTTTCGAAACTTTCGAAAATTAATTAAAATTTTGCGACAAATTACCTCTACTTTAAACAGCTATAGTTCTTATTTATTTCTACTGGCTTCCATATTGCTCCGATAAGTTTATTAAAATTAAACAAATCGGTCCTCTGTATCAAACAAGCCTTAGCCAATCTAATACGCGCTACCAGGTTTTTATAGCGCCTTTTTCCCGTCTTCCTAGGTGACGACTCATTCGAGCTGGATACGGTGAGGTTGAAACTTAAGAATATTGAGAAGCTGATTAAGGACCTTCTTGAGAGGCAGGCACGGCTACTACAGCGGAGAACCGTTCTGGAAACATCCTTTGTGGATGCATCTAGGCCATAGATACAACATACATAACATAATTGAAACTACGCGACCAGCTTCATTGGAAAATTTACTGTTGTTTAAAGCTGCCCCTCAGGAGCAGCTGGAATGTTTTACTCCTATAAGCCAGGATTATCTCAATAAACTTCCAAACCAACTACGTGTTTATTAGTGTAACGGAGCATCCCGTTCCGCCACGCCAGCAGAGGGAGCCCTCACTAGAGTACTGATAACTAGCTCCCTCTGCTCTTACTTCCTGTTCCTGTTTCCTGTGTCCTCATTTCCTGTTTGGGACTTTATAAGCCATGTGCTCACGGACGCTCATTGCGAAGTGTTGCCAGCCTTTGACTGCCTTACCAAGCATTTATTCATTGCCTGCTATCTTGTGTATGATTCTGTTTGTTACCTGTTTACCGTTTATTGGATTATCCCTATTGGTTTGGTTGCCTGGTTCCTGTTTGCCTCTGTGTTTGACCATTGCCTGTTTTGCCATTGTCTGATTGTTTGCTGCCTGCCCTGAACCACGCCTGTTCATCGTTTACTGCATGTCTGCTGCCTGTCTCGACCCCTGCCTGTTTCGACTCTGTTTCTCAATAAAGCTCTGTGCATGGATTCTAAAAATGCATCTGCCTCGCCATCATTACAATTAAATCCCATACTAACTAATCTTCTGATAGAGCTTTTACCAGAAATTGAGGAGTATCTTCTGAATATCATTAACTCCTCTCTGTGCCTAGGTCATGTCTTGAGTCCCTTCAAGCTAGCAGTCATTAAGCCTCTACTAAAGAAACCACAACTGGACTTAAATGAACTTGCAAATTACAGACCAATCTCAAATATCCCTTTTATGTCAAAGATCTTAGAAAAGGTTATATCCTCTCAAATGTCTGCTTTTTTACTCAGGAATGAAATTTTTGAAACTTTCCAGTTTTTCGGCGGCCACTTTCAATCCAGAACCAGGATCTGTAAACCACGTTTACAGAATCACGTTGGCATTCAAGGGCAGGCCTTGCAGTGGTTCCGCTCCTACCTGTCCGACCGTTATCAGTTCGTACATATAAAAGGGCAATCGTCTGCAGAAACTTTCTGATTGTTTCAGAGACATGAAACATTGGATGACATGTAATTTTCTTCTTTTAAATTCAAATAAAACAGAGATATTACTTGTTAGGCCACACTCAAATAAACAGACCCTTTCTGACTATAATCTTAATTTAGAAGGATGTAATGTTACTTCATCCAATACTGTTAAAACTTGGGTGTCATTTTGGACAGTAATTTGTCATTTGAAAGTCATGTGGCATACATTACTAAAACTGCCTTCTTCCACCTAAGGAATATAGCTAAGCTACG
>JAZGTK010010953.1:0-15994 GCA_036877625.1 Ambastaia sidthimunki | reverse complement strand
AGGAACTCTTTCATACTTTAAGCATTTAGCATTACAACACACCACACCACCACACAATTATTAATTAATGTAATATAAAGTATAAACATGGAAACTATGAAGTGCTACTCAGTATATTTCTACCAGCCATCCATTTGGCTTTGTTTTATTGTATTGTTCAGCAAATGCATTGAGATACATTTGACCTCAAACAGAAATTGAGTTATCTGAGACTTATCGCCATGTTTCCTGTAGCTCAGTTGGTTGAGCATTGCGTTAGCAGCGCAAAGGTCATTGGTTTGATTCCCAAAGAGACACGCATACAGATCAAATGAGTAACTTTAATGTACTGTAAGTCGCTGCAGATAAAAGCATCTGCTAAATGCATAAATGTAAACGCTTAAAATGCTTCCATATATTATGATGAAGTAGGGGTTTAAAGAACATACCAGATGAATTTGAAAGATTAATAATAAGCTACATTTATTTTTTTACACATATAGGCCTGAGTTCTGAGATGCCACAGATCCACAATGTCTAATTTCACAAGAAAGAAGCCACTTGTTCTTCTCAATTCTAAACATCTTGGGAATTTCTAATGTATAACATTCTTCAAAACCCATATAGCATCTGAAAAATCAATAACGTTTAAAGTTCTAGCATTTGCATTCATTTTATTCATTCTAGCATTTATCTCAGCTCACCTGTACAGTGGAAATCTCCTCTTTCTCCAGAGGTCCTGGCTAATGTGAGACTGTCTTTAGTGCCGATATGCATTTTATCCTTCCACCCCTCCCCTCCACAGAGCATTCATAAATCTGGCTGCTCCACCATTCTTTGAAACACATTTATTAGCCTGTAAACAGCGGCCTTCAAACAGTAATAAAACACCGTTCGGCCCAACCTTTGGAATCATCGCCCAAAGGAACTCCAGTTATATCACAGCATTAAACACTTCAATCTGTAAAGGATGGTGACCATACTGTGTCTTGACTTTGAAATATAACTGAAGGATCTCTGAGAGCTTTCATTTCTCTGTAATTGACTTCAAATCCTCTTTTTCGCTTTACAGCATGGGAGGGCTGGTACCACAGTGTCAGATCAATCAAACTGATGGATAACAGAGCCCAGATGCTTGGAATAAAGCTTTATTTGACATATTGAGGAGAGATGTTTTTTTTTGCTTGGTGATATATGACCTTTTTAAAAAAAGTGAGAACAGGTGAGGAGAGATTTTCTGACACTTGGTGTCTGTGTTCGTAAGCATCAAAGGAGAAAAACCAAACCCACACGCTGATGCCTGTGTCAGAGACTTTATTTATTTAGAAGCACAAAGAGCGTCTATACAGAGTAGCTGCACAAAGATGAGACGAACATGTTTCAGATTCGTCTGTAATAGCAAAGCATCTGTAGCATTAGACTGTGTTGTCGACTAAATGTGATTAATATTCTGTGAAACACGCCTCTCTTTAGAAACTGACCTACATTTCTACAACTCTCATGGGTTTATGTGTGGAACAATACACACACACATACATACACACACTCACACGCATACACAGACAGACATTAAAGCAAATGTTGATCTCCTTAAAGGCCGACATTTTGATCCCACTGAACAGTGGTTTTAGGAGTGAAATTAAAGAGATAGTGCTCCCATAAATGAATTTTCGGCTGTTATTTACTTACCCTCATGTTGTTCCAAACCTACTGAAAATCTTTATCTTCACTGTCGAATGTCTAACCAAAATTTGTGTTTAAGTACATTATTGGGTTTGACTTTTAGACACAAACCTATTATATGGCTTTAAAAGACCTTCTGTGGTACTGTTTTTGGTTCCTGAAAAGCCCCAGTCCCCATTCACTTTGTTATAATAAACATTCTCATAAACATGTCCTTTGTTTTCCACATCAGAACAGAAACCATTTTGATTCTAAACCTGGAATGACATGAGGGTGAGTAAATGTTTTCACATCATTTTCGTTTTTTGGTAAACTATCTCTTTAAGAAGGTAAACGCATAATCTACAGTACACATGCGGTTAAAAGTAGAGGACACAGGTTAGTGGCACTATGGTGAGGTGAATTGCTCTTTCGGTCATGCAGTCTGAGTCTGTTCTCAGGCTGTAGATGTTTATACTGTGGGTCCGAATGGGGGCACAGAGCCCGGCAGTGTTGCAGCTATAAGAAGGACAATGGTTTGGCGCCCCCTGTAGTACAGTGGTGGTACTGGTCTGTTTTTGTGCTTGGTCTGGGTACAGTGGTTGAAAGATTGTCAGTAGGAGAATGCCCACATTGATATGAATCTGGGCTCACACACACGTTCATATTAGCTCTTTCTATCCACACGTACACACGCATACACAGTATATTCAAATATATATTCTGCATCACATATGAATTAATACTTATATTAAATATGTATGTGAATTTAAATGTCTTCATATAATCTATACAATCTACAAGAGAATAAACAGCAGGTGGGACACAAATGACGATAACATATGGTCACACCACCTATAACAGTTTTAACTTTAACATTTTTTGCAGTTAAAGACATTAAAACAAGATTTTTAAAGGAATAGTTCACCCAAAAATATATTTTTTACCCACGCTCACATTGTTCATAACAAACTTTACGCAGATTCAATCCAGTTTCAGCTCCAAAAAGGATAAACTAACATAACATGAACATAACATGACAGAATGTAATGCCATATATTACAATATTCAAATTTAAAGTGTTATTTGGAGATAATCTCCACATTGTATTCTGCATCTAGATACCAAATTGGCACTTCGACAGCAATGATATAAAATGTCTTTTTATCAGGAGCAAGACAGGCCTGCTTTGAACTTTTGTTGAATTGAAAGAGCTGCGTAAAGAATCTTGTAGAAAAAATAAAAGTATGCGAGCAAGTTAATTAATTTTTGGATGATCTATCACTTTAAACCACACCCATAAGTTCAGCGAGGAGCCAGAAAGGTTAAGAACTGTCAGCAGGTACAGTTGTTTACTAAAACAAGTTACTCAAGACAGACTGTTGCAAAAGGACAGAAAGACAAATACGGTTACTGGTCACATGACAGGACTAGAGGTCTACATACAAGACACTGGCCCATTAATAACCCAAGTCATAGACTCCTCGACCCCTAAATTTTGATCTCCTCACGTAGCCATGGTCTGGATCAGCTTCATCATCATCCTCAACATCAGTGAAGTTGTTCAGCCACAGCTATGTGTTCAACAACACTGAGGAGAAGCAAAGCAGACATTATGTAATACAGCACGTGTCCTATTCTTGGGTAATGTCTGATTCTATACATTCCTAATATTCTTTACCTGGACAGTCTCAGTTTTCCGCTTTGGGAGTCTCCTTGGCTTTAAAGGGAAGAAGAACAACAGGGAAAGAAATCAAAAAATGTTTTTAACTTAAAAATTCATATGTTAATTAAAACTGTAATTAAAAATGTTAATTTGTTTGTTATATTTCATCTGACATTCCAGGATTTCTTAGATTTAATGCTGATTTTTATATTAAAAGAGAGTTTGTATTAATAGTCCCAGTATACATATGTGGCTCAAAATATTAAAAATTATGAAAATTACCTGTGTGTGGTTACATAAGGAATTTTTTAGATTCAAAGGTAAAATTTGTAATTTCTATTCCAAGGCCGGCATCAAACAGAATTGCAAAAATAGTAATTGTTTACAAACATGTTTCAATTTCATTTGTCAGAGGAAAATATAGTCCTATCTCAAACCAACAGTATTGTTTAAGCAAATGGGGCAAGACAGCAATCAACACTCGAGAGACATTAAAAGCCATTTATCCATTCATTCATTCACGATTTCCTTTTAATCAGCTACTGATTGCAACACAGCGCAACAATTTTTTCCTTGACATGCTGTCTTTAAAAATGCGACTGTCATGGCATGACAAGCAGAGGCTAAAGACAACCGTCGACGCCTTTGTATAGATTTAGACCAACAACAAAACAATAGTACAGATTTAACCCCGCCCACCAAGTGATCTGTCAAGTACTTGAATAGGTAAAAGGACCAGAAGAAAGTATTGTTATATTACCTTTGGAGACCATGAGGTTCTCTGCTTGAGCTTCTTCATCTCCTGGAGCACTGAGAATGTAGAACGAATTAAGAGACTTCAGATTACACACTGAGAACTGAACCAATCAGATTCCTGTATATACAGTATACAGAGAGGCAGGGATATTACTTACCTGGGCTTTTGGTTGACACCGCAGCGGCATCTGCGGCCTGCAGGTCACAAATAATCAGTTTAGAGAGATTCTAAACTTCAACATAAATGCTACAATGTTATGCAATAAACAATATTGTCAGTGAAGGTCCTGAACGGAGGCTGAGTTTACTAAGAATGGATTGTTTTCTTGATCAAGTTACCTGTGTAGCAGTCGAATCACTAAATCAATTATACAAATCAAGTAATCGCGCAAACATAGCCACAAAACGTCCACTCAACGCAATTTGCTGAGGACATTTCCTTAACATGCACACTGTGTGATAGCTTTTACTTAAAACGTCACCTTTTAAAATAATTGGATATTTATGTAGTTTTCTTCTACACATCTTTCAGGAATACTTGATTCTTATTCGTCGAGTACGACATTGCATGATTTCGATGGCACTTACAAATGATAACAGCAAAACTGTATATTTGATGGTCTGTGGTAACCAACTTTCTGCACTTTACTAGTTACATGACTCACAACACTTAGCGTCTTTCCTCTGACATCAACAAATTTCAACTCAAATCAATATTTCACATCTTATTTATTCATTTAGGAACTAGCACATTACGTTAGTACATTAGTACATACATTATCCTTGTAATGTATATGGAATGTTGCTGTTAATGTACAGCCCTGCCCCTGAATGTGACGTGACTCATCTTCATGATTGAAACAATATCTCAATGCTCAGCTCAGAATAAAACTGCTGTATTGTTGACAGCTAGTATAATTGGCTCAGTTTGAGCCATTGTGCTCTGATTCTCCTTTGTTTTATAAAATCTGTACGTCATTCAGCTAATAAATGAAGATGATGAGGAGGTGAGTGAGAAGATTTCAGCAGAGGCATGTGGTGACCTACTTCAAATTTGTTTGTACAACAGGTGCAACATTTATTTAAATTATTGGAGATTATTTTAATTCAAAGTATCTGAGTGTGTGTGTGTGTGTGTGTGTAGCCATTAACAATGAATGAAAGTGTAATGAATTAATAAGTACAATGTTTACTTACTGAGAATAAGAAGCACTCCCAGGGCAAAAAGAACAACTGCAAGCGCCAAACCTCCGATCCTTAAACTCTCATAGTCTGGTAAGGAAATAGATGGTTATAATGGTTGGAGATATATTTGTATTGTGAGTAATATCTAAGCTTAAACACATTTTATACTTTGCCTTTATAAAAGATTAATTCCCTGTGAATTTTTTATGCATTATGTATCTTCAAAGAATTCGACTGCTTTATTTTTGTTTCAACAGCACAATCGATACATAAAATGCATTCCAAGAAGTTCAACACAACCTTTTATTGTCATACAAAGAATTTAAATTACAAAAGAATTCCTGGAACCAAACTTTCCTAGAACTACAAATGACAACTGACGCACAATTGTTTACATACAATAGAAATATAGGGCAATCACGCATGTGTGCAGCATAGCATAATTTTATCCTTGAAGCATGTTGGGAAATGTTAATGTTCATATCAAATCTCTGATTACAGTAACTGTTAGTTACAGTAACTGTTAGTTACTGTAATCAGAGATTTGATATGAACATTAATATTTCTCAACATGCTCTATATTTCTATTGTATGTAAACAACCCCTGCAGAATCCTGGGCTTGCCAAACTGTAACTTTAACCACTCCAGCTACAACGGGGTGTTATATGGGCGTGCTGTGTCAGTTTAGTTTGAGCCCAACATATCACCTGTTTTCCAAACGCTCAACTTCAGACTCACACATCAAAATACTCTTGCTAGGAAGTGACATGCTTCTAGCTATAAGAGGCAAGAGGTGTGAAAAACTTGTTGATGTCTAGGCAGACAAATAGCTCTGTTGCTCTGTCAGTGTTAAAGGCCTCCCGGTCACTTTTCTGACAACTGCCCTTCATGTCTGTGTGCTCAGTTTGGATTGTGTGATTTTGTAGTGTCTGGCTTTGTTGTGGCTTTTAAGAACCTTTCTACAGGACAGCTGCTTAATCTTCATGACAACACGACTGATCTTCAGTCACAATCTCAAGACTGATCTTCTGTTTGTAGCTGTGACAGGAAGTCACTGATATTTGTGGGCCTAAGCAATTAATCACAAGTTTATTTGAAATACCTCACCTGATTTCAAAAGAATAATTGTCAGAATTTAGGTTTTGATTTTCTATACTTTATCCCTAAGTACAGGCAACAGTTTAAATTAAATCTCTCCTGAATTTCCTCTTAGGGATCAATTAAGCACAGGTTTAAGTGTCTGACTGCTTAGTGTGTATCTAATCCTCTGAGGTCCACAGGGACGGTGTTAACAAAGCATATACTGTATAAGTTACTGGTTGGCCATTTTATTTAACTACCTTTGACTTCCTGTCATTTGGGACATGTTCCATAGAAAGTAACATAATCCTGTATGTTGTATGTGGGAAAATATTGACTCATGAAAGACTTTGTAAGCAGTGATACTTACCATATGCAAAAGGGTCCAACACCTTATCTTTTCCATCTATAGTGAAATAATGTTGAAAATAATATTCTGATCAAAAAAGATTCTCTTAGATGTCTCTTAGATGATAAATGACAAGATTAAGCCATAGACTTAAGACTGAGTGTGTGTGTGTGCGCGTGTGTGCGAGGTAAAGTAAGGTAATAAAAATAATTTGTGTACTTACCCTGGGCATCGGTGTCAGACAAAGCTAAAAAAGAAACGATAAACACAGACAGAATAAGACCCATTAGTGATGTTTCATATTTTTAAAAACACCCACTGAATTAAAACCCTTGCACATTAATGTAACGTCAGGTTATGCATTTTGGTGGTTATTTGTTGCATTCAATAGATCTCTATGACAGAACACTAAGCTACACACAATATGGGCAAAAAATATGATTCGGCCACAATAACAGGGTTGTTTTGATAGGGTCAATGCAATTTGTGTGTAGCAACAAATCCTAAGAAATCCATTAGACCAAATCGATGGCTGTGAGACAGAAGGGAAAACTTTTGTTTACACTGTACGTGTACTGTAATACTAGCAAATTGTATGGTGTTGTTATTGTATGTTATTTACAAGTCCAGCTAAGGTAATTCCTTAGCTAATTCCACATAAACTTTGAGTCACCATTTTAAAAGACATTTGATAGGTGGCAGTTAGACATTGTATTGTTTACTTTCTATTAATCTGCCTTTCTTTTAGAAACATTGTTGATTATTTATATAGCTGTCACAAATTTCTGTCTATCTGCATATTTCATCATACAGTAAAATCTCAGTACAGCATATATTCTAAACAACATTCATCTTTACATACAACAGAAGGAGACAGAGAGAGCAAGTCAGAGTATCTTACTAGAACAAATGAAAGAAAGAAACAAACAAAGAAAGAAAGATTGAATCTCAGAGATTATGCGGTTGTGTTGTAAATAAATAACAGGATTCAGCCCATCCGGGTCAGAAAGTTAGTGATGCACTCAGCAGTGGCTGACTAGTTTGTTGACAGAAGCAATGTATTTTTTTTACCAGTGTAGAGAACTGAGAACTGTATGTTAGTGATGGGTCGTTCTTGAACGATTTGTTCATTTTAAACAAATTTTTAATGTGACTCGGGAAGAACGAGCCGTCATGGAGAGTGATTCGTTTAGTCGCGCATTCACAACATCCTATAGGCGCTGTACTGGAATTAGTTCACCTGTTTCGAGTCTTTGGGTTTGAGTCGTTCGAAAGACTCGAGAGATGAACTAATAATTTCTCTTTCCGGTGCAGTTAGCATTGGTTAAGCGTATGGGGCTGTCATGTGATGAACGAACGACTCAAACCCGAGAACTTGTCAGCTAAGAGATGAGCTAATCGTAAACTAAAGATCTAGGTAAACAATGAATTCATGTTTTTGGTTTCTTATAGCATTAGTTTAGTCTTGTTTGTAGTGTGATCAATTTTTGCGTAAGTATTAGGGAAGTAACACGTAACATTTTAATTATATTTTGCTATATTTTGCTGAACGAAATGACTCGAAAAAAGGTTCGTTCATTTTGCTGAATGAAACTCAAAGGACTGAGTCGATAAAATGATTTCAACTTACCATCACTACTGTATGTTTGAGCATGAATCAAGTGCGCAAGTTCTGGCAGTGTTACATGTGGCCTAATTGTGTAGGGGGAGGAGCCTCCCGGAGGACTGTGATGGATGAGAATGTATTTAAATAGATGCTCTCATTTCACAGATGAATTTTGTTTGGCAAAAACAGGACAGCAATGTGCAGACATGTAAAAGCATGCGGGCAGTACAAACATGGAGCTTTTGATGTGTCTGGACAACAAATTTATAACCCACTAGAGAACACACACACACACACACACAGAAAAACATGCTCTCAGATCAGGAAAGGTCACTGATCAAATTCTCAGTTAAGAACTTCTAGACTAGAAGTAATGTTTCATGTCATTACATTTTTCCCTTTTTTTCCAGATCTTTCCAATGCCGGTGGACACAAGGTGCCTGCAGACAGATGTAAGGGGGCACTTACCTGCCACATAGACTAGGAGGGAAAAAAGGAAGACCAGAACAGTTTCCATGGCAACTGTGAAGGGGAGAAAGCGAGAGATAGTAAATAGAGTGAGAATTGGTGTTAGTGGGTTACATGCTTACCACCATGTTCAAAATCAGATTTTGAAACCCGTTCTTGACTGACATGTAGCTATTGACCTGCCCAAATGCTGTCAAATAGTTTGACAACGTAGCTAAATTTAGCCTCCCTGCTGCCTCATAAATCACAGATCAGTGTTTTTTTCATCTGTTCCCTGGATCAACAAACATTGTTTTTTGCCAAACATTATGAAATAATTCAATATCTATTATTCAATTAGCATCCTTCTAAGCTTACCACTGATTACGAATCAGGCTATGTAAATTGCATTCAGACACGTTTCCACAGATGTGTATAAATCCTGTAGTAAATCTGTGTGAAAAAATAGCGTGTGCAAATAAACAATGCAGAACTAATTCTTGCTTTGAAAATTCAAGAATCATCAATGCCATTATTATGGGGATGATTGTTTTTGCTATAAAGGTTTACTTAATTTTGTACTCAGTGAGATAGTGAGATAAATTGAGAGTGAGAACAAAGCAAATCTTTATCAAATGACATTTGACATTCTGGGCTACACCAGATGCACCAGGTGGCAATTATTTGCAACCCTGAATTTTTAGCATCTGTCTTGAGACATAAATTTAATCTGTCATATGTGTTGCTATAATAATCATTCATCTGTGCTCCCTAAAAATTAATATTCTTTCCCATTATATCTGCATTTAACAATGGCAGATTTGTATATGTGTACAAAACACACACACAAAACTACACTACAATAACAACTATCACATACAGCCCTACAAAGGCTTCAAAATCAGCCGTCACTCTGTCTCAAATTTGTACTTTTTGCCACACTATTTTGGCTTTCTGACAGTGATTGTCTACACTAACATTTGTTAAAGAAAGACAAAGCCATTTATTCAGTGAAATGCAAGAAACTGATAGATTCAGCCACGAGCCCGCAGCCCCACAATCCCTTGAACAGCTTTCAGGGACCCGGTCAGAGTGGAGCCATTTGCCAGAACATTAGGCACAGAAGAGACTCCTTGAGCACAGGAGTAAAGGAGACTAACTGCCCTTGACCAAAGGCAGGACATTTATTCTTTCTCTCTGAGTGTTTCCAGCAATGGCGGTCATAGAGGCAATACTTTAAAATAGGCAATTCATTTACCAAATTATGACACGGTCTTTGAGTTTAAATTTCAAAACGTATGAAACTCATCACTCCATCATGTGGAAATTTCAGTTCCTCTGCACGACAAACTACAAAAAGCAATTTGACATCTCTGTTGAAAAGCAGAAAAGACTGATGTTTGCAAACAAACCAGACTTCGCAAATCACTGTGTTTAGAGATGACTAATCCATCTGTGAATCTTTTTACCTGTAGAAGTCTTAATTCTAAACCAATGTAAAGAAGATAACATCATGTGACAGTGAACGAGAATGTTTGAAGTAACTGAAGGCTATAAACTGATTTCTTAGATCCATTTAATTGTATTTATGAAATATTTGACAAATTTGTGTAAGGAATATACAGAAGACTTCATATTGAAAAAACTAAGTGTTAAAATTCAGACATGTGAGACACCCCTGGCGGTTCTCAATCCTTCAATGCCAAATGTGCCATTGTCACCTTAGTGTGAAGTAGGGCACCATCATCTCTGACTGCTGTCATGGTCAACCTGTACATTTAACCTGTACATGGTACATTTTCCTGTTTTTAATAAATACTTTTTCATAATACTCAGATAATGTTTAAAATAATTGTTCGCTCCTTGATCAGAAACTTTGATAAATGTCTCTGGTGCTTATGGTTTTTCTGTTTGTACAGACAATAAACTGACAATATTAAATATAATTCTGTCTTATTGTCAAACATTGCTATTTAACTACAATAAACAAAACTTCCGTACACAGTGTCTGGGGAATGAGAAGGAAATGCATCAGAGCCTCAAGGAAATTAGATAAATCTAGGAAATCTTATCCCATTTCTTCCCGTAATGGTCGTGACGCTACAGTCATCCTTGGAACAAAGTACCAGCTTGGACAACCTCCTGTGTTTGCCTCCCCAGTGCTTATCCAGTGCTTATCAGGAGAGCCACACTGCTTAAGCTACAGCTAGCTTATTTGAGATAATGTTAACACAGTATAGCTCACTGAATAGCTCTCTTATCTTGGACTGTTTTAAGAGTTTCAGGCTTATTATTGTGTCACCTATCCTAAAGCTACTGGTGTGTTGCTAATGGACATCATAACTCAAAGACCAACATAAGGAAAATAAATGCACAAGAGGCAGAAATATATATAATGAATATATATAATGAGCAATGAGGACAAGGCAATGACAGAGATCATAGTTCTATTCTTTGTATTTAAACCAGTTTAATCTTCTCACTTAAGCAATAAAGTATATTTTGCCCAGGGGTGTAGAAACAATCTTAACAGTGTTTGTTTGTGGGCGGGACACATTGCTAATCTCATTAGCTTAAATATTAGGCTCATGAATATTAATTAGGTGACCTAACGTTTGCCTGTTCTTGCTGAAAGGAAGGTGGGCGCTAAACATAGTAAATTACACTATACTGCTTGCGTGTTTGTTTAGTTCATTGACAAACTGACTGGCAGAGGCTTCTCAAAAATCATAAATATGGGAATATGGGCTTAGCCCTAATTTTGCCTGACACATACCGTCTTGGGTTACTTAAGGCATCTTTATAGTGACAAGTTAAGGTTCTATAAAGTTCTATAAAGTAATGCAATGCCACAGCAAGACTACATTATCCCTGTTTTGACCCACCTTAACCGGTACTATCAAAGGCGTGACTTTGGAGAGCGCTCTGAAAAGAGGGTGGAATCTTATGCTTTCAAAGCTAGCTTGCTATTGCTAGCCTTTCTGAAATTGCATACCCTAACTTTAATCTCATGTCATTTTGTATACAATTGTAATTGTTGTTTAAAAGCATATGGCAGCTCTGAGCAGCATTAAACTTGGTTGTAAATACACCTAAATGCAGCTTTTGTGGTGCAAATATGGCTTAATACACCCAAGCACAAGTGACACTTTACCAATAGTACCACTAGAAGCTATTAGTCTTTCAATCATGTGTCATAACAGAGCGTGGTGGGCTTATTGTGAACACCAGACAGCCTGACAGACTCAGTCTACTGCTCCCAATGGCAATCAGTCAAACCACAAACACGTGTATCCAACCTATTACAGTTTTTACTTTTTACAGTTCGGACAACATTCTTAAAGCGTTTGATTGGTTTAGAAGGAGGACAAGGTGTTGATCCAGGTAGGAACACGTCCTGCTGATATAATCACCTTAATGCTTTGTGATCATCTCATGTGTACATAGAATATAAATAAGAAGTTTTTGCTCAAGTTAACAGAAACCTGTTAATGGCCTTTACTGTTAGTGACCAGTGAGCAGAAATCACTTTGTGAACTCATGGATGTCTGGAGAAGACACTCCCATAGTTTTAACTGCCAAATACAGCCTCTGTGTCCTCAGCAGACGTATCGGCAGAGCACTGCAGTTAGACACAGCCAATTCATTTCTCATTTCAAGTAGACGCCTCCCCAGCCAGTTGCTGACCCACGTGATCGGCCCTTAAAGTCAATTGTGACTATGTTGTCAGCAACAGATAATTCCTGCTATCCCTGGAGGACAAAAGCATCGTTTTATCCGGATGGCTTGGGAATGAGACGAAAAACTAAATTCACCCCCACTGATTGTCCATACAGATTATAAAATTCTACACTGATGAGTCGCAAAAGAACAAATATGTGTACACAAAAGGTGTGTGTGTGACGTTTTCATTGCTCCAGTTTTGTTTGTTATGTACTGCGTCATTAAGTGCTGAGGACAAACTGGAGCATATGTAAACTGAGAAAATATGGCCTCATTGATATGACTGGCTGTATGAATGACAGCCAGCCTGTTATCATCAACAGATCCTGGCACTGACTGAGAGCTCTCATGACTGAGTGTAAGAGAAGTGTTTACACTGTTTCATTCTGCCAGAAATGGAAGAGTCTCTCTCCCCATCCAATTATCTCTCTCTGTTTCTTTTTTTGCACATATTTTTAGGCACCTATAAACACCACCTGGGAAATGTGTTGCTTTAGAAAATATGTTTAGAAGGGCTCAGTATTTAGTACTTTATGATGGGATAAGACTGAAAGTGATATTTCATTTTCGGCACAAACAATGGCTCCCCCCATTTTTTGGCTAGAATGGTATGTCCAAGCCTACCTAAAAAGAATTGGATACATAAACAAGTCATTTCCTTTCCTCCATTTTACAAAACAATTTGGATTAAACCAGATCACTTTCATTTAAAGAGCGTTATAGGCGAAAGGAAGGTGTTGAAATGTATTTTGAGGTGTGGATGACAGTATTTCAAGAAAATTCTGTTAATTCTTATCTTCCTTTTGTTTATTATTCACAACCATATTTCACTGGAAAAAGATGTACAATTCCATATTTATTCTAACAGACAGGAATTAAGTCCTTCATTGAACAATATCTGACTGTGAGTAATCGGTCATCTATGCCTGTTTAAAGTGAGACCCTTAAGCCTTTCATCACAACTACAACGAGGGTAAATTGTATCCATGACAACAAAGCTTTCATTGGCGCGCAGCCAGACGCGCCTCTACCAGGGTGCAGAAACATTGCTATGGCAACTGTTTCCGTCAGGTGATTACGATTAGTAGTACATAAAGCTGGCTGTAGTTTTGTAAAAGATAGCTACGATAGCCTAGAAGCAAAGACAATTTGTCGTTGTTTGACGAATATCTGATGAATAATTTAATATAACATTCACCATGCTACATAAGATTACGCGGTTCCCTGTTGTGCGCGCAAAGATCGGTCGTGGTTATCACCGGACCCCTCCCAACCTGTGGATTTCCTTGAGCATGCATACTAAAAGCATCATCTCCCCACACTTTTACATTGTCCTCTCAGTGATAAACTCTAGTCCGCTCCCGCCATCACTTTGCCAGCCTAATGCATCTCGTTTCGGACTAAGAAGTTACACAAAGACATTTGCATTTGTCGTTATTATTATATGCAAATATACCCAGTTACGTTGATGCTACATTCTTTTTTAATTCTACTGTAAAACATACATAACAACATAGATGATAGATGATGCATAGATGCCATGAATGTGGAGTCAAAGCTTTAATAACACGCCCGTGCACTTTCAGACACACCCTCCTAAAACAAGAACATCAAATGATATCATTTTCAGTTCGTGTGTCCATATTTATACTGTTTGTTAGATGTCCGTAAAAATTACAAATTGGTTGGACATCCTTATGATGAATTCAAGACTCTTAACTTTTGCTGTGCGTATAAAATAAATGCAATAAATTTAAAGATATTCTTAATGTATATTGCTATAATTATAACAGCCAGTACCGAATTTGTTTACCTTCATTATACTTGCTGTGTGAAATGATACATGGTGATGTCATTGAAGTAAAATCAAGCCTTGACGCACATCAGTTCAAAACACTGTAAAGAAAAGGATGAGAAAGGCAACGACAAAGACTGAAAAAAAAACACACGCCCTATTTAGAAGTGGCATTATACTCTACCTTGTCTCGTCTCCTTAAGGGTAGTTGCAAAACAAGTAAATGGGCAACAGTGGGGCAAAAGCTGTTTCCTATTGACCGCGCAACAGTAAGGTCCTCCGTCTTATATCTGTTATGTGGAATATTTGTTTGGCGTTTTGGAAAAGTTACGGATGGACCAAATCCTTTTAGACGAGAATGAAACGTTGGATGTTGTATGCCGGCGCAACAAGGTTCACCTCCTGTTTTTCCGCTATAAAAATATTGACTGTTGGCTTGTCCCAGAATCCTTCCCTTGTCGCGCGCGCCCTTGTCTCTTCTCGCTCTCTATCGGTCCCCGCCCCGCCACGCGCAATGAGACCGGAGTGCATGTGTGGGGTGACTGGTCATTATATTCATAATCATAATCAAATATAATATTATAACGTATATGCATCACTTCTTCAAAACGTTTAAGTGAAGTCTAGAATACTTGTGTAAGAAGTATTTCATAAAAAGATTTAGCATTTGTTCTTGTTTGCATTTATTCAGTTGCCTGCCCAATTATTCAGAAATATTCAAAATATTCACAGCTTTTCAATGTAGGGGATGCAGGGCTATTCATTTTGCACTCAAGAGAATCAATTTTAATGTGGGTGGCGAACAAAAAGAATATTTGTATTGTACGGGTCAAACAAAAAACAGGCATGTTGTCACAATATGAATCTTTCATTAATGTCAGTCTTAGCCAGTGTGTTTTTTAAAATGTAAAATATAGTTTTCTCATTATTTACTGGTTATTTTGAACTAGTTGTGTAAAAGCCAACATACAAAAGGTATGTATTCTACAAAAGAAAACTGTATCTGCATATGACATGATTTGTAAGGAAACAATATGAAAACATAAAAAAAGATGGATGTATTTAAAGTTCAGATACTCCACATTTTATCTTTCAAAAAGATAAAAGTTTTCAAATAAAATTAACACCCCTTTGGTTATTAAACACAGATTCGCAGAGGAGTGCAGCAAATTCATAAAAAACACTCTCAATAAACTTTCTGTTAGAATCAGTGCAAGTCCCCAGATTCAGTGAATTGACAGTATAAATGCAAGTAAAAGACTGAAGGTAGATAATGGAATAAACAGTCACAGCAGACCATCTCTGCCTGAAGCTGGACCAGCATCATCTGTATTGCAACACTGTCCCATGTCAAAGTGCATTAGTAAGTCCTTCATGTTCAATCCACCACGTATCTTTAAGTGTGTCCACTATCATTGTTTTAAGTCCTCAGGGATGGACAAACCATTCAGAAGAAAGGCATCAGGGCTTCTCTTGCTAATATGATAGCACAAGATAAAGAAAAGTTAAAGGATTTATAAAGGATCAATAGACTTTAAGGAACAATATTATAAATAGCATGTATTTCAATGGACTATGTATGTACTGTATGATCATGCCAAGCTCACCTGCATCTTGCTGTAGATCCACGGTAGAAGGCTGGTCACTCTGCTGTATACTCCTGGTTTAAGTTTTTCTCCACAGCCTGCTCCCCAACTCGTGATGCCTGCCAGATACCAGCGTTCATTTTGTGCCTTGCACACCAG
>JAZGTK010010952.1:0-15996 GCA_036877625.1 Ambastaia sidthimunki | reverse complement strand
TTTTCACGCTTTTTAGCTACAGTGGATGAATCTCCTTCATACAAAGCCACACTTTTGATATAAATACTCCCACAGTTACTATGAAGTATTGTACATAATCTCAGTCTTCAGTAAGAAGTTGATCATGTGAAGTTTTGCACATTAATTCAGTTTTGTTTATATAGATTTAATATTTTGTTTATATAGAAATAATAGTGGTCTTATAATTGCACCAGCTCCTCCTAGCAAAGTTTCATAGAAAGTAAAATAAAAGTATGTGTGTGAGTTTGTGGGTCATTAGCATGTTTTGTGGTGTGTTTGGTTTCAGGTGGAGTTGGCGCTCTGGGATACAGCCGGTCAGGAGGATTACGATCGACTGCGGCCGCTGTCTTATCCCGACACTGACGTCATTCTTATGTGCTTCTCTATCGACAGTCCCGACAGTCTTGGTGAGTGAGTGCTGTTGTTTTCTCACCATGTTCGCATACATCTCTGTACGCTGTTTATTTGACCGTCTCTCCTCTGCAGAGAACATTCCAGAGAAATGGACTCCAGAAGTGAAGCATTTCTGCCCCAATGTTCCCATAATCCTTGTGGGCAACAAGAAGGACCTTCGGAATGACGAGCACACGCGTTGTGAGCTCTTCAAGATGAAGCAGGTGAAGAAAGCTGCCCGTGCTTCTCAATAAATGTTTTTTTCTGGTTAATATTAACTGTGTGTTTAAATTTAAGCACAACAACTCAGTGTAAATAGTATAATAGACCTAAAACTTTTTATTGATAAAATCTTCAAATAATCTTTAATTATTACTGCCTTTCTAGGTTAAACATTTAATGAACACATTGCTTCAAGTAGAGATTTGTGGTACTTTAAGGCAATTTAACATTGTTTTAGTGGAATCAAGCGGACAGTTGTTCTGTTTTTAAATTATTGCAGTTCTATACAGAATATGATCTGCAAGATCTGTATTTTTTTCCTGCAGGAGCCTGTTAAACCTGAGGAAGGCCGAGATATGGCCAACAGAATCTGTGCCTTTGGATACATGGAATGCTCAGCTAAAACAAAGGATGGTGTGCGGGAGGTTTTTGAGATGGCCACCAGGGCGGCACTGCAGGCCAGGAGGGGCAAAAAGAGCAATAAATGCCTCCTGTTGTAATGGACAGAATGTCTATTCATATTCTGCTTATTTTTATTCTTTTAACTGAGTTTGTGTCAGTATTTAATGGTTTTGTTTGTACATCACTGAATTTTCCACATAAAGCTGTTCATAGAGAAGGACTGAGAGCAGCTGATGCAAATATGCAATAAAGTAACAGAAAACTGATCAGGACCAACATACACTTACACACTCAGACTTGAAGTTTATTTTTGTCTTTCAGAAAAAAAATGAAAGATTATCTTTGTATTAAAATCTTTTTAAAAATCTTGTGCTTGCCTCCTGTGTTAAGAGTTTCATTACCAGATCTTGGCTTTGTTTGTAGAACTTTGCTTTTTAAATATTCAGATAAAATGAACCAGGAAGTTGAGCTGATCAGAGCAGGAAATTAAGTGGCTTTACAAACATTGAAAGAAACATAAATGTGAAGCAATTTATATTTATTTTGTTGTGCTGCTCCAGAGATTTTGCTTTAGGAGATAGTAACTGCAGCTTTACAAGCCAACACACAAACTGTTATCAGCCCAGCCATCAGAAGTCAACAGAAGATCCAGGAACCCAATCCACTGCAAAGAAACACCGTCAGAACCTCCACATTCACCAGTTATTACTGTAATCAGACTGTGTGTGTGTGTGTCAGTATGATTTTACCCTGTGTGTATACAATCTGTTATCAGACTGATGCCCAAAAACATCAGCATGCACAGCCTCCCACCCTCAAGATGTTGTCAAAATTAAAATGTGTTGTTATTATTAGTAGCAATTTTATTAAAGTTAACTATCTGAAATAATAACCTTGTTTGTTTTCATAAAACTTAGACAGGCAGACAGACAGATAGCCAACCCCAGCGATATCTGCAGTACGATGAGAAGATTAGGAGAGTAGGATAATAAAATAATTACACACACACACAAGACTGAGACAGATGGATATATTGTGCCTTTGAGAGACTGAGTTTCAGAATGCCAGAGTTTGATGTGATTGTTTTAGGAACTGGGCTGAAGGTAAGAAACTTTTGCAAAACAAATGTGATGATTATTTTGTACAAACATGATATACTCAGATCTGTGTTACAGCACTGCAGTATTTAAATGGGATCTTCAGCTAATTAAAATGGTCAGCATGAGTATCAACTTAATATAATTTAATTTGATTAAAACATTAAACAGTTTTTTGATTGAGCTGACACACTAACTGTTTGATATTGTGTGAAATTCTCATGATCAATAATCTGTTCAGATATTTACTGTTCAGCTGATATTTACTGACCCTTACAGGAATGTATTTTATCTGGACTTATGTCAGTCAATGGAAAAAAGGTTCTTCATATCGACAGTAACCCGTATTATGGAGGAGAAAGTGCCTCTGTTTCACCTCTAGACGAGGTTATTGTCACAGCACACACAAAACCACACAGGCACACACATCACACCACAAACACACAATTACACAAACACAATCACCCACAAGTCATTTCCGACTTTCCACTTTGTGCAGCTTTATAAGAAGTTCCAGGTTCCTGCTCCTAAGTCAATGGGATCTGGGAAAGACTGGAATGTTGATCTCATCCCCAAATTCCTTCTTGCCAACGGTGAGAGCAGAGAGTGTTTACATTTACTCTCCACTGAGTGTGTGTGGAGCGCAAAGGTTGTGGGTTCAATCCCAGGGAACACAAGTACTGATAAAAAAAAAATGTATACCTTGAATTCACTGTAAGTTGTGCTTTTGATAAAAGCGTCTGCCAAATGTAAAAATTTAAATGACTGGACAATTGTGGTTTTCAGGGCAGTTGGTGAAAATATTACTCTACACAGAGGTGACACGCTATTTAGACTTTAAAGTGGTTGAGGGAAGTTTTGTGTACAAAGGAGGGAAAATTCACAAAGTTCCCTGTACTGAGGCAGACACTCAGACTTCAGGTAAACCACACCTGTCGAAATCTACATCACCACATTAGTTTAAACACACCTGTCGAAATCTACTGCATATCGTCACATTAGTTTAAACACACCTGTCAGACATTAGTTTGTAAGCATGTGGCCCATTTATGTAATGTTTTTTTTTTTTTTTTCAGATTTAATGGGCATGTTTGACAAGCGCAGATTCAGGAAGTTCTTGTCCTTCATTCTGAACTTTGATGAAAACGATCCTCGGACATATCATGACATGGACCCGCACAGAAGCACCATGAGGGACGTGTTCCGTCACTTTGACCTGGGTGCTGATGTCATAGAGGTCACTGGTCACGCACTGGCCCTGCAGATCAGTGATGAGTGAGAACATTCACCAACATCAATACAGTACCAGAAACACAGGGACAACATACAGTTTCCAGTCATCCGAACCCTTAGCCACAATCATCAGAGAATGTTTATGGATATGTGTGACATACAACGTACACTGCTGTGCTTAAAAACACCAGAACAATTATGGAGATATTTGTTATATGGAAAAAAATGCATATACCCTTTATAAAAATATATCTTTAATAGAAAATATGCAATTATTTGTGAAGATGAATGTGTAGGCATGTGTTTGTTGTGCAGTTATCTGGATCAGCCGTGTCTAGCCACCATCAACTGCATCAAGCTTTACTCTGAGTCTCTGGCCCGTTACACCCTTAGCCCATTTCTCTACCCCGTGTTCGGTCTGGGTGAACTGCCACAAGGTTTTGTCAGGTAACACAATATGACAAGAATGTTGGCAGAAGATCAGAAACACTGCTCAGATATCAGGACTCCAGTAAAACTTGACAGAAGCATGTTTTGCTTTGCAGGCTCAGTGCTATCTATGGAAACCACTACATGCTGAACAGACATGTGGATGACATCTTAATGGAGGGCGGGCGAGTGACAGCGGTCAGATCGGAGGGAGAGGTAGGTCATGACTAACCTTAAACATTAATGATCTGGAGATTTATGAAGATGACGTGTTGGTTCTCCTGTGATGAAGGTCTTCTGCTGTAAGCAGCTAATCTGTGACCCCAGCTACATGCCTGAACGAGTTAAAAGAGTGGGGCGTGTCATACGGGCCATCTGTTTACTAAATCACCCAATCAAAAACACCAATGATGCAAACTCCTGTCAGATCATCATACCTCAGACACACCTCAACAGAAAGTCAGGTGAATGAGGGCAGTTAGAGTCACCAGCCAAAATCTTTAACCTCACAAGTGCCTGATGTTGTATGTTTGTGTGCAATCAACTGTAGATATCTACATATGTATGGTGTCGTACTCTCACAATGTTGCTGCCGAAGGGAAGTATGTTGCTGTTGTCAGCACAATGGTGGAAACCAGCAACCCAGAGAAAGAGGTTCAGGCCGGGTTGACTCTGCTGGAGCCCATCACTCAGAAGTAAGTCCAAGAAGAGTGTCAAGGGAGCATCTAATGTTTTCTGGTGCCCAGCAGGAAAATTAATTTCCAACACAGTGAATATAACTGCAATATAGTTTCTGCATTTACCCTGGCATTACAACATTTTTACTGTCACTTACAGTATGTTTGACCTGTAGGTTTGTGTCCATCAGTAATCTATTGGTCCCTAAAGAAGATGGCTGCCGAAGTCAGGTACGAAACACACCTAAAACATGAGTTAGGTTGCTTAAACGAATTTATGGTTGTATGTTTATTGTCTAGATTTTTATCTCTCGATCCTATGATCCCACGTCACATTTTGAGACAGAGACTGATGACATCTTGGATCTGTACCGCCGCATCACCGGGTCAGAGTTCATCTTCAGAGACCCCAGATAGTGTGATGTTCACCCAGACGAGTAGAAAAACAACAACAGGACCTGCAACAACTATAAAAATCACACAGCTTCTAAAATTCAAAACATCAAACACGTCAAAAGACAGAAATATTGCAGAAATCCTAATATGATAAACACTGGTTAAATATATGTCTGGACTGTATAACTCAGTCCTATCACGGTAAAATTGTAATACTTAAGTTGTGAAACCGTCTCATTATCTACATGTTTAACAATGACTCTGGTCCCAAAGCAACGAAACACATCGCTACACAGAATCATTTATTATACAAGATATTCAATACACTGTTCAGAGGATCAAGTCTGAAGTCTGAGGGGGTGAAATCCAGGCAGACAATTAAAGCTGCCCAGTTTATTCTTCACTAAATAATTAGGTTGTCTGTGACTATAATAAGAAGTGTTATGGGGCATGCAGTTAAATATAATAATGTTCTGTGTTTCCTCTAGTTTTGGAGTATTTGTGATGTTTGTGTGGTAGATAAGCAGAGCTCAATATTGTGGACCTGTTCTAATAAAGATCTGGGAATGTTCGCAAATGATTACACACAGATTAAAAGCTTATGGCAGAGGTCACACTCTGATAGACAAGAACAGATTAAAAACTGCTGACTGCTCAATGTAGAAAACACACACACGCAGGTATGTGTTAATACCTTTAATCTCTCTGTACATTCATTAATCTTACAATGTCTACAGTTTACTATTAATATTTTAATCGTAATGTTTTGTCTGTGCCGGTGAAGGAATCAGACCAGCTGCCGTTACATGACTCCCACTGAACAGGAAGCTGAATGTTGCATGTTCCTGTGAAAGGAAACCAATTAACCAATTATCAGACCAATTAACCTTTGACACACATCAGTATATTGTGCGTGATAATATCATAATTGTTGCATCATAGTATGTGAAAAGTGACACTTGTTTTTAAAAACAGCATTCAGTGTTTCACTGTGAGCTGTAGTCAAGTACTCGTAAGGCGCATTCAGAGTGATGCAGCCCGTTAGATTAAGGTGTGTGTATGACTTGAAATGAATGTATGAATGGATTAACACACAGGCTCACTGGGCACATGACCAGGATACTGGACCAGCAGGGTGACACATTTAAAAACAATGGCAATGAACCTAAACAAATCATCTAAAACATAATCATCCCAAACAGTGATTACAGCTGTGAACAAGACCTCATTTGAAGATGAAGTCTTCCAGACATGTAACTATTCTAAACATGACAGCGCAAAATGATGCATCAACATAGATCGAATAACTCACTATTTTGAAGCAATAAGCTTTAAAGCAAGAACTCCTTGTGGTCTACAGGGGGCAGTTGTGGTCTACTGGGGGCAGTTGTGGTCTACTGGTTAGTGAGTCGGGCTTGTAATCAGTAGGTTGCTGGTTCGAATTCCAGCGCCGGCAGGTAGCAACTGAAGTGCCCTTGAGCAAGACACGTAACCCCCGATTGCTCCCCGGGTGCTGCAGTGATAGCTGCCCACTGCTCCAGTGTGTGTGTGTTCATGACTGCAGTGTGTGTTCACTCCTCACTAGTGATGGGTTAAATGCAGAGGTCACATTTCGGGTATGAGTAACCATATCTGACAAAAACATGTCACTGTTTTCACTTGAATGCTTCAGTTTTTAAATAAAAAACAACTCCTTTTCTTTCAGTCTATTGTTTCCATGAGTAAAGCCAACAATCAGTATTCTTTAACAAGTTGTAAGAGGGAGCTAGTACAATATAAGGCTATTTATGTGATAGTTCCTCCACCTGCCTTTTTCTGCATCGCAGACAATGTGGTCTTTTGGTACATCTCATCATCTGCTGGTCCAAGCCTGTGGTTCCGAACCCCACTGCACACAGAACCGAAGTAGTTATTCATTTAATCTGTGACGTTTTAATAACACCGCAGTGTTACGCTGTAGACAGCATCACAGATTTGCTTTAGTCTGGTTGTGTAGCATCCTTTGCACTCAGTGTGTATGGAGGCCATGATCACAGCGGCATAGTAAAAACAATAAGTGCAGTACCCACTACATATACTGTGCACAGTAGGGAAATTTACGGTAGTCACTAAACACCAGAATGACCTGATTAATGTACACAATACTGTATCCCACAATGCCATGCGCTCCACTTCCATCATATACAGTGAAATAAAATACCGTTATTTTCAAGGGTTTAAAATTGTTGAGACTCAAATATAATTTTTTTTAGTTTCAAAAATATATACATGACCTCATTATGTTACATGTTTAATTCCTATCGCCGTTGGGATTGTAGCCCTAAAGCGGCGCTAATGACAGCTCAGTGATCAGGACAGATCTGTTTTTAAACCTTTTACTTTTTCAGTTTTGGGTAGGTTATATTTAAGATCAACGTTGTAATCCAAGATGAAGCAATACAAATGCGTGTTTTCTTCACGTGACGCTTGGCACGTATTGACTCTGAGTTCGATTCATTTTCCTGCAGGGCGCGCGACCGCGCTTTGGTGTTTATGGGACACGGAATGAACTGACCGGAGCGTTCACATAAACTGAATATGCCATGATTTCACTGAATGTTTTAACTGTGCCAAGAGTGTGCGATTAACGCGAGGCAGACGCGTTAGCGATCACTCTGGATGATGTATCTCTCTCTCTATTCGCCGTCAGCGCTTTAAAGCGGAACGCGTTGTGTTTCCCCGCAGGCGAGTCTCCTTATCCTCGAGCGCAGCGGCGCGCACTGGTGGCTCGCGACGCGCTGCAGCTCCGGCGAGACGGAATACATCCCCGCGACATATATAGAGAAAATACCGGTGAGACATTATATATACATACATACATACATACATGCACACGCACATCCCCGCGACATATATAGAGAAAATACCGGTGAGACATTATATATACATACATACATACATACATGCACACGCACATCCCTGCGACATATATAGAGAAAATACCGGTGAGACACTATATATACATACATACATACATGCACACGCACATCCCCGCGACATATATAGAGAAAATACCGGTGAGACACTATATATACATACATACATACATGCACACGCACATCCCCACGACATATATAGAGAAAATACCGGTGAGACACTATATATACATACATACATACATACATACATGCACACGCACATCCCCGCGACATATATAGAGAAAATACCGGTGAGACACTATATATACATACATACATACATGCACACGCACATCCCTGCGACATATATAGAGAAAATACCGGTGAGACATTATACATACATATATACATACATACATACATGCACACGCACATCCCCGCGACATATATAGAGAAAATACCGGTGAGACACTATATATACATACATACATACATACATGCACACGCACATCCCCGCGACATATATACAGAAAATACCGGTGAGACACTATATATACATACATACATACATACATGCACACGCACATCCCCGCGACATATATAGAGAAAATACCGGTGAGTAACTATATATACATACATACATACATACATACATACATACATACATGCACACGCACATCCCCGCGACATATATACAGAAAATAACGGTGAGACACACATGTGCTGCCATCCATGAGTTGATTTGATTTTGATGTCATTGTTCACATATTCTGCTGTTGTTTGTAGATCTACAAACAAATATTTCTTGTTTTCCTTTTGAAAAGGCTCCAGAGCATGATCGAGCCATTGAGGCCTTCACAATGTAGCCATGACAAACGGTGGCAAATATAACCTGGAGCAGAGAGATGTGCTGCAGTGAGTATACACACACATCCTGCAGTGAGTGAACACACACAAAGGTGGACACAACATTGACATGATGATACACTACACAGAAAGTTGATCCAGCACAGGAAAAAGACACTGGCCCACCGAAGCCTGACTCCATTCGGTCACCAGCAGAAACTCCCATCATGCTCTAGTGAGATGTTGTGTGTGTGTATGTGTTCTGATACTTTCCTCGTAGAGCTGCACCCATCATGCCTCCTCCAGAGAGGCAGAAAGATCTGCAGCACTGCACCAACCTACATTCAACACAGATTACATCTCATATACACTTTACATATATCTCTCCCTCTTTTTCTCTTAACCCCCTACTAGACCCTTCCAATCTGCAGATGTTCCCCTTATGACTGGAGCAGAGCTGATTGAATTGGTGAGGAAGAACACATGCCTCAGTTACGAGCTGTCGCGGGTAGCCGTGGCCGTGGTGGTGAATCACCTCCAGAGCATCTTACCAAAAGCCGCAAATGACCTGGAGCGAGTTCTGATGTCTTTGCTGGAGAATAAGGTTGGTATTTAAAGTCACATTTTCTCAGCTTTATCTCTTCATATCATCTTCACATCTGCCTGCTGTAATGCCTGTAAAGATGTGTCGTGTGAATGGGTTTGAGCCAGTTCTGTCGCTGGTGTCCTACTACCAGATGGTGAGCACATGGCTGCTAATGTTATTGTGTAGTCAGATGAGTGAAGATGATTGATGTGTGTGATGTTCAGGAGCATTGCGTGTCCCTGTGCCTGCTGCTGTTGAAGGTGTTTGGTGTCATGTGCGGTCTTGACGCTGCTCTGATCTCCACCCTTCTCAACTCCGTATTGGCCATGGGGCTGTCGTGGGACCTTCAGAGCGACACACACGGTAAGCCTCTGCTCTACTGAGGTTTTTTATGAAGCGAGTTTCTCTCACAGACTGATATTTGTTTTGTGTGCAGAACATGAGAAGATGTGCTACAGCGCTCTGCTGATGGCCATGATCTTCTCCACGGGTGAACAGATACCAGTGCATCATTACGGTGAGAGACCATTTAAGACTCTGACACTTGTGAAGGTTTTGATTTCATCTGAGTTTCGTCAGCTCACAAGCGCCACCTACATACCAGTTAATCCTGTCCATACCCTAACCACAGCCTGCCCTCACCCTGACCACATCCTAACCCAAATGTACATGCTGATCAATACTGATATTATATGCATTTACATTTATTTATTGAACAGAAACTTTTATTCAAAGTGACTTGAGAGAGCATTCAACCGAAAGAGTCAACAATAAGCTTTGTCTACAAAGCTACATTTAAAAGTAGGAACATAGGAAAATAAACATTTAGATTGTCTTGGCATTAAAAAGTGTTTTCACACCTGTGTCTATTTGAAACAACTGAAGTCATTTCTAAATTGTGACGATTAAATCACTGATGGAATTAAAAGCTTTGAAAGTACTTCGTGTACTGTATGTAGTTTACAGTAGTGTTTAATATACTTTTCTATAGAGCTGATCTGTGGCTCATTTACTAATCTGTGGTACATTTACTACACCAGGACTCAAGTTTATTTAGCACCTTTAAATACAGTCAGTTGTAAAAAAAAATGAGGAGGAGGTTGCTGGAGATCTCAGTGAAGAAGTTGTTTATTGAAGTGTTGCAGTAACAAAGTACATGAAGCACTCAGGGTCCAGCGGAGTCAGAATGAACATCAAATGTATAAACATGTATATTGAGTTTTTCTTTAAATGTAAATTAAGGGCTGTGGTAAGAGAGATTGCTTTCCATTCCCACAGAATGGCTATTGTTATTGGTGATCACCCAAATGGTCGGGCGATACTGTCGTCTGACCAAATGTTTTGCTGAATGTGTATTACAGTCACGTATCTCTTTGATCAAAGTTGATTCTTGAAGTCTCTCTCTCTGAGGCTTCCTTGTTTAGATTGAATTACTGTTAATTCTGTGGTTACAAAAATATGGCTAACCAATATGTCTCTATGATAAATAAGCCTTTTAGGAGTTGAGCTTGTCATTATTTTATCTTAGAGTGGAAATCTGTTTAGAGGTAGGCTGTAATTTCTTGCAAAAAAAGTGTGTGCGCGTGTGTGTGTGTGTGTGTGTGTCTGGAGCATCAACACCGGCTGTGTGACCTGCAGGCAGTGCTGCAGAGGATTCTGGGACAGGATGACGAGTGCACAGAATGAGGGTTCAAGCAGACAAATAGACAAACTCATTGTGCAGCACATCTATAAGGAATTTCCTCTGATCTATAAAAGCTGATTTTAGCGCATGTAGTTCAGACCTTTAGATGTTGTTTGTGCTTCAGAAAAAAGTTTTGTTCTAGTCTGATTCTTATTATTATACTGTGACTCAACATTGTGTTGATGTTTATATAACAGTGATTATTACTTACAGTTTGCCTTACAGTACAGTGATGAGTGAGAGTTTATGCAGTAATGAGAGCTGGATGAGGATTTATAAAATAATGTCTCCATGCATAGATGATGTCTTATCTTCATGGTCAAAATGACAATCTGTAATTTATTTTAAGTAAATTTATTTTTGAGTTGAAATATGACAATAGACATTCATGACGTTTATTTATATACTTAACACTCAACAGGCAACAAAGTGACACAAATCAATCTGTCCTACTTAGAAACTGTCAATAGTGTCTCTGTGAGGGAAACTGAATGTACTGGGCCTCTGTTTCTCCTCAGGCATGTTTCCTGGGTTTTGAGGTGGCTATGAAGTTTCTGAACTGGATGGCTCCAAATCTCTGATCCAGAAAAGCAGCTGTGAAACCAGAACACACCTGTACACGTGATGACACTGGAGCGTGTTTGATTTGTTTTAGATTTTAATCTGTAATAGTTGGATGTGCCTTATTTGTGAACCTTCAGGGAAACTGAATCTAGAATCAAATGACAGGTAACAGCTAAACTCACATCTGAGTATGTTTTTTATAAGAACATGTTCGTTTACATGCCACATGCAGTGTAAGTGAAGGCCTTTGCAATATCATCTACTTTCGAAACTTATTAAGTCAGAATATATATGCAGCGTATAGGCATGTTCAGTTTTGTTGACTTATGTTTACAGAAAAAAATATTGAGGATTTTGATGTTTTGAGTGTTAATTTTAGGAGTCTTTGGATTTTCCCGCGTCAGACGGTTTTTTTGTATATGTTTTGACACTTTATTCATAAATTTACTGATGAGCTGTTCGAGTTTAACTCCGTCCTAAACTACTGAATGGGTCGATATTTTTTTCCGCTGTGATGTAAGCGCTCGATTCGTCGATGTTTGTGCCTGCAGGGAAAATTACCTCCAAAGTTTTTGTAGTTGCACTTTAAAAAAGTTTTATTTAAAGCGATCTCGTTTGTTTCGTCTATGCATGAGATAACTGTATTTTGATGTTGGACGGTATATGAGTGTGTTAGGTTAAGGTTTAGTCCCTGATGGTGATTATTGATTAGGGATCAGTCTGTCCTCATAAAGTCGCGGCGCTTCATTCGGTTTGTGAGTTGTTCTCGCGACGGGTGTCGGTATGAGTGTGCAGGTTCCGGCGGGTCTGACCGACCTGCTGACGGGTTACACGCTGGAGGTTCTGAAGCAAAGACCCACTGACCTGCTGGAGTTCGCGGTCCAGTACTTCACCTGTCTGCGGGAGCAGCGGACCTCCACCCGCAGCACCGGCCGCTCTCCGGTGAGCCGCGGCGTGGCCTTCGACCAGGATTCTGCCCCGACAGACTCGAGCGAGGAAGAGAAAGAAGAAGATGATGATGACTTTCCCGAGGATTTCACCTTTAAACGTGGGTTCAAAACGCTGTCGGCAGATCCATGCGTCTCATTTGAAGTTGTGAATCAGATAAGATGCTTAATTGTATGTTGTCTGTCTATAGCACCTCCTCCCAGTAAATGCAACAGGCGAGTTTCAGGTACATCATCTTCATTACACATCGAAACATCTGCAGGTTTCACAGATGAATTGCTTGGTGTGATAGGCTGTGTGTTGTATTGATTATTATCGAGAGTGTGTTACCGTACAGTGTGTGCAGAGGCATATAACCCAGATGAAGATGAAGATGATGGTCTAGAATCCAGGGTCGTTCACCACAAAACTGACCAGCAACGTTGCCGACTGCAGGACGCCTGCAAAGACATACTGCTGTTCAAAACACTGGAGCAGGTTTTGAGAAGAAAACTAATCAAAGATCCTTCAAAAACATTTACGGATGAAATCGGCAGATGCTGTAGTTAACATCTGTCTGTGTGTCTTTAGGATCAGTTTAATGAGGTGTTAGACAGCATGTTTGAGGTGCTGGTCAAACCTCACGAGTGCATCATAAATCAAGGAGATGACGGTGATAATTTTTATGTCATTGAACGGTAGGACTGTATCCTCTGCTTTTAGTTCATTGTATTATGTGATATTTGATTGACATCTGGTGTGTGACGCAGATATCCTAACTACAATGTACTTGCACACAAAAAACTTAATACAGTGTATCTATTGTGTTCATGTTGTTACATTTATAGCATATTTATAAGTGTTTTCATATAATTACGCTATTGACACTATTCCCAATGCAAAACCCAGCCGTAACCCTAACCCTACCCTAAACGACATAATACGTACCGTGCATCACATGCTTTTCTTATGCGAGTACACAGTATTTAAAGCCACTTAATATGAAGTGTCCGTTTGTCTGTCGCAGGGGTGTGTTTGATATTGTGATCCAGAAGGATGGTGCCAGCTGCTGTGTGGGTCAATATGATAATAAGGGCAGTTTTGGTGAGCTTGCTCTGATGTACAACACACCACGAGCGGCCACTATCATTGCTATCCAGGAGGGGGCTCTGTGGGCTTTGGTAAGAGAGCAGATGAGTCCGGGTTTTGATTTTTGATCAGTGTTGTGTGTAATATAGTTCTGCTTTATGCAGTCTGTGAGTTTTCCAGCAGCATGTGCTTGACTTGACTTTCCATTTTCAGTGTTATAAATGAATTGGCAATAATATGAGCTGCAATCTTGTTATTTGATCAGACTGATGAAGGTTAAGCATCAGTGAATGTTCCTCGCAGAATTAAATATGCAGTCACAGGGTCATGTGACAAAAAATGTAGCTTACTAGCAATATGCAGATTATAGTTGCGTTGTATATGATTTCGTAGTAGTCAGTAGCGTGTTTCAAAAAAATAATTCAAAATGCTTTACTTAAAAAGAAATTTAAATAATAAAAATAATCACAACACATGCATAAGAATAGCATGCTTAAAAAAATAAAATAAATAACAAAAGCGGAGAATAAAAACCTTTATATAAAATGTATTACAGTAGTTTACAATTAAAAAAGATCTATAAATGCAATCAGTGGCACGCAGCATAATGCAATTTCAGTAAACGCACAGCTAAACAAATGTTTTAAATCTGGATTTGAGAGCAGACAGTTAGTTTTATTTTCACTGATCATATCGGCAGTGTATTGAGGTCCTACTGTAGACCATTGAGTGATTTGTAAACAAACAGTAATGAAATCAATTCTAAATGTAACAGGTAGCCAGTGTAAAGATCTGAGGACTATTGTGATGTACTCAGTCAGAATTCTGACTAGAGCTGCAGCTGTCTAATGATCCTTTTGGGAAGGACGGTGAGGAGTCAATTACTGTATGTATGTACTGTGCAGTGTGCACTTCTCATTGTCATGTTTGTGTTTTCTGTGGTTTCAGGACAGGGCCACATTTCACAGACTGATTGTGAAAAATAATGCGAAGAAGAGGAAGATGTATGAGAGTTTCATTGAGAGTGTGTCTTTACTCAAATCTCTTCAGGTAAAATATTCTTTGTTTCCTTTTTTTTTACTTTCAACTAATGTTCGGTTAATGATGGTTTCCTCGCTCTCTCTATTTGTCCCTCTCCCTCTGTCTTTCTCAGTTATCTGAGCGAATGAAACTTGTTGATGTTTTAGGGATGAGATCCTACAAAAATGGCCAGCAAATTATTAAACAGGTTTTTGATCTCTTTAGTTCTATGATGTTTCTCCGTTTGATGTTTTGCATGTAAACATAAACCAGCTTTGTTTGATTTATTGTCAGGGTGATCAAGCTGACTGCTTTTATATTGTGGAAACCGGGCACGTTAAAATTATGATTAAAAGCAAAGTAAGCACAAGTCTTTTACTGCTGTTAAAAAAATTAAAACAAATTCATGCTTCACGCTGTGGATTTATGGAAGTTTCTCTCTGTAGACTAAAGCTGTTCATGGGGGAAATGAGGTGGAGATCGCCCGCTGTTCCAGGGGACAGTATTTTGGGGAGCTGGCATTGATCACAAACAAACCCAGAGCTGCATCTGTGTATGCAGTTGGAGAGACCAGGTGTTTAGGTAAAAAAATCCAAACAAACACCTTTAGGCACAAAACCCCAAACTGCTGTTTCCAAGTGTACAACTTTTTAGCGGTTTTCACACTTCAGGCTAAATGCTCTTTGCTAAATTAAATGATAATAGAAAGAGAAAACTACTTGGTCACTTTTTGAATATTTAAGTTACACGGTCTGACCAAATAAAGTCACTGTTTGGATTTAAATAAGCAAATACTTAAAAGGATAGTTCACCTAAAAATATTGTTTCTTAGCCTGTAAATTGTTAATTTAGCCTCAGCCATCCAAGGTGTAGGTGGCATTTTTTCTTCAGTGGAACAGTAAAGATTTTTACATGAAACTATTGTCTTCGGGGATTCATAAAATGCAGCTCAACTGGAGCCTTTTCAGTCAGTTTTTTGATTTTTGATCAGTGTTGTGTGTAACATAGTTCTGCTTTATGCAGTATGTGAGTTTTCCAGCAGCATGTGCTTGACTTGACTTTCCATTTTCAGTGTTATAAGTTAAAAATGAATTGGCAATAATATGAGCTGCAATGTTGTTATTTGATCAGACTGATGAAGGTTAAGTATCTGTGAATGTTCCTCGCAGAATTACATATGCAGTCACAGGGTCATGTGACAAAAAAAAGTAGCTTACTAGCAATATGCAGATTATTGTTGCATTATTTATGATTTCATAGTAATATGAAATCATATATTTTATGCAACAATATAATTTCACCTCAGCCATCTAAGGTGTAGGTAGCTTTTTTTCTTTAGTGGAAAAGTAAAGATTTTGACATAAAACTGTTGTCTTTGGGGATTCATAAAATGCAGCTCCTAACCGTAACCCGCTCATGGAGTGTTCTCTAGTCATGTGATTTGATAATCATAAATAACATCAAGCAGAGAATTTTATTAAAAAAATTTATAAAAATTGTTTATTAAAAAAAA
>JAZGTK010010951.1:0-15996 GCA_036877625.1 Ambastaia sidthimunki | reverse complement strand
CCACCAACATCTACATCTTCAACCTGGCTGTGGCTGATGCTCTGGTAACCACCACCATGCCCTTTCAGAGCACAGATTACCTGCTCAACTCTTGG
Organism: Ambastaia sidthimunki; assembly: GCA_036877625.1. NCBI lineage: Eukaryota > Metazoa > Chordata > Actinopteri > Cypriniformes > Botiidae > Ambastaia > Ambastaia sidthimunki. The sequence goes on along the minus strand of JAZGTK010010951.1, from coordinate 15,901 downwards.
CCGTTTGGAGAGGTGGTGTGCAAGGTGTTCATCTCCATTGATTATTACAACATGTTCACTAGTATCTTCACCTTGACCATGATGAGTGTTGACCGGTATGTGGCCGTCTGCCACCCTGTCAAGGCCCTGGACTTCCGCACACCAGTGAAGGCCAAGATCATTAACATCATCATCTGGGTGCTGTCTTCAGCTGCTGGGATTCCTGCTATGGTGCTTGGAAGCACTCAAACAAACAATGGTATAATTTATGTTATGTATTCATAGCAACCCACAATTATATCTGTCTGTCTGTCTGTCTGTCTGTCTGTATATACACAGCCAGTTCCCAACTACATCATAATGTATTTGTTGTTCCTACCTACAGTGTCCATACATGATTAACTTTCACTCATCTCCGATTAATAATTAACTGCTGTTCATATTCCTTGTGCAGGCACGACAGAATGTGCTTTACAGTTTCCAGACCCATATATCTACTGGGACACATTGATGAAGATCTGTGTCTTTATTTTTGCATTTGTGGCTCCTCTCCTGATCATCACAGTGTGCTACACACTTATGGTCCTGCGCCTCAAGAGCGTACGTCTGCTCTCGGGCTCACGGGAGAAAGATCGCAACCTGAGACGCATCACCCGCCTGGTGTTGGTCGTGGTCGCAGTGTTCGTGATCTGCTGGACACCCATACACATCTTTATCTTGGTCAAAGCTCTCGCACCTGGAGTGCCCGAGACCACAGCGGTCATGGCTGCCTACTTCTTCTGTGTGGCGCTGGGCTACACCAACAGCAGCCTCAACCCCATACTGTACGCTTTTCTGGATGAGAACTTCAAGAGGTGCTTCAGGGACTTCTGCTGCCCAGGCCGGACAGCAGGGGACGGGCACGCCGTCAGCCGGGTGAGAAGCACACTCCGTGAGCACACATGCCCCGCAGAGGGCAAGGGGGAAGGGGGCCACGGACGACCTGTATGACTAGCCGTGGAGATGTCCTCCTTTCATGGTCGAGAAGACTCAAATGACCTGGGACTGACACAGATAACTACTGCCATCTGAGGAGGGCCCAATGTAGAATCAGGCCCCTTAAAGGACCCAAACAAAGGGGCCACTGTAGAGCAAAATGTCATATTTACGTTTTTAGGTTTTGATCTAATATTATTAGCTTATTCAACTGTTTGTTTATTGTTTTCTTGAAAGGCACAATTTTTAGTGCCTAGTTGTCACTGACCAAAGATGGTGTGATAATAGTCCTGTTTTGCTTAAGTACAACAAAAAAACAACACTTGTATGCATCTGTTTGTAAATTGTCACCTAAGACCTTATATTTTAGATTGTGCAACAGTCGTCTTTTAGATTTTAAAAATCAGTGTACAATAACTGATGTGTCACATAATTATCACTCAGGAAACTTTAAGTCCTTAATGGGCAAATGTGTGTTTTGAAGAAAAAGCTACACTACACCAATAAAATGGTGTTGGATTAGATATAGTTTTTTTTTAAACTTAATGTCAAAGTGCTTTATATTCTTTATATTTAATTTGTAATAAAATATTATATAAACTGTTTGAGGTACCTTGAGGTTAGTTCACACGCTGCTCCAACAAACACCAAGATTTCACCATGAAGGTTGTAGGATTTTGCTGTATCAGTGCGTTGGTGTTTGTTGGGGCAGTATTTGACAGTTATGTTAAATTTGGTTAAAAGGAAAGATTTTTTGCCAACATTCTAAATCAAACATCTCAGTTTAAAATATTTGTTGAGACAGCGTGAACTAGCACAAAAGAGTGTTTGTCTTTAGCGTGATGTGCAAAGAGAATGAATGATATTTTAACATTAATTTAAAAAAAATTTATTACTGGATAAAACAGCAGAAAAACAACAAGTCAAATGTTTTTTTGTGGTGTTGGGCATAGGGCTTTTAAACAACTGACTAAAGGACTGAAGTTGCTTAGTCAAGTTGTTTATAATACAGTGTATTATCATTTCTACAAAAAGATACAATTTTATTGAAAAAGATGTAAGTCTCTAAAGCATGATTAACAATGATCTTTAAGTATAATGATGTTTATGTAAATACATTGTATATCAAGATTTTGTGTATTATGATATGATTGCAGTGATGAAACAGAGCTATTTATCAGTAAAATGTCTGAAGCAAAACACTTTACACAGAATGTATACGTGCCAGGTGCTGTATGCGTAGTTATGGTATTAATATTATTGATGTAAAGTTGATTTTCTGTAAGCATTTGATATTTGTGTTCTGTGGGTGTGTGTGATTGGATGAAAAACAGTTAGTGTTCACTCAATAAACAAGTATATATAGATATATATTATGACATCATCAGTACTCTATTGCCATAGCAGTATTAGCAATTAATTGCAAAATTGTTGTTAAAATGTAATGACCTTTGTGCCTTTGGTTTTTCATGGTTAATCAATTTTAATGACATTATTGTTTACACTCGTTTATCTTTGATGCTTTGCTGTGTAATATTACAAGACATACAAATGCAAAGAGAAAGAAGCTTCTTAAGTTACTTGATTTCACTGAACTTTCAGTGATGTGCTTGTGCTATTGTACAGAAGATTTTAAATATAAGTTTGCAGTTTGGCTTGTGATTCAAATATGTGCAATTTTTTAATTCTTATTTGAAATTGATTGAAACAAGCTTTGCTATGGCATCAGTTATACGCTGCTTGAATAACATTACCTGTATTTAAAAAATGATATTGTCAATAAATGAAACATTTAATGTCAGTGACCTACATTCATTAATAAATGGGATAAATATTAATAAGTCCTTGTCTATTCATCTTTCATTGTTGAATGATGTATCAGAAACATTATAGAACAAAGAGAAGCAGATGAGAAGAGCTTATCAATATAACAAAGAGGCATTGCCATGGCAACTTATTGTGCATCATATAGCTAAATTCAACCTGCAAGACACATTATTTTTTTCACACCTTTGAAGTGTGTCAGTGTAATGAGGACATCTTCAAGATACAAAGAGGATATAGAACATTGCTTATAACTTTGATTTTCATTTTTAAAAAATTGATTTACAATCAATAAACTACTTTAGTAATACTGTTATTTTAGTAAAAAAATGAAATTTATATAAACATAACTGGATATTATTGCTGATTAACGTCTTTCATGCACTATGCTAAACTTAAAATGTTAAATGTTAAACTTAATATGTTCCTCTAGAGCCACAGCTGGTTTTATATTAACACTTTTCTGAGAAAGCTCTCAGTGCTCAGTTAAATCTAGCTCTTGGTAAGTCTGATGGTGTTTTGGCGTTGCCATGGTAGACTTTAATGGATAAACATAGTGCTTCCTCTGTGTGGATGAGAAATATCTGTTTTTCACCCTTATAGAAGTAATGTGTGCTTTGTGCACACTCCTATATAATAAATTTTCTTTGAGGTGCATTGGGTGTGATTAGTATAGTGTACAAATAAAACTGACGTATAAGTCCCTAAACTCTTCATTACCTTTTATATTGCTCCATTAATCTACCGTCTTTCATGCCTGGAATGGAATTTTATTGTGACCAACAAGACACATAACAAAAAACATGTAACTATATAACTGTGTACGGCATGTTATTGCCTCACAATTTATCGCTTCTTCTTTTTTGTCAAGTCGCTTTGGATTAAAGCGTCTGCTAAATGCTCAAATGTAAATATGTAACATGTAAAACAATGTTACTTTTCTCTGGCACCCATGCTGGTTTATTGAAAAGCACAAAACAAACAAATGAACGAACCAAGATTATTAATTATAAAGTAGTTTATTATTTAGTTTTTATTTAGACAACATAAACAAGTAAACAAACAAACTACCGTACAGCATCATATATTCAAATAATTACACAAATAAATATATATTTTGAAATAACACAAATAAATGATAATAGCAAGATGGTTACAAAAATCGGAAAAGGTATAAGGTAAGAATATATAAACTTAATTCACTTAAGTTAATAACAGGTTCTGAATTACTAAGACTTAACAGTGGCAGTAGTGACTTTTATTATGGTGTTTGTCCCCTATTACCAACCGGAAAAGCCCGTTATGATATCGAGTAGTTAAATATCTTTACAATTCACTTAAAAAATCAGTCTGGTCAAAAATGAATCGGATTTTCGGTCGTAGCAAGCAGACGCCAAATCCTAACCTGTCGGACTGTATAGGCAATGTAAGTACTTCTATTATATCAGTAAATCATCCCGATTGCTTTTCGCATGTAGACATAGATGCAATAGATGCTGTGTAATTCCCGTTATAGGTGGATACGAGGGTCGAGTCAATTGATAAAAAAATAGCAAGAATCGACGCGGAGCTAATGAAGTATAAGGACCAGATGAAAAAGATGAGGGATGGACCTTCAAAAGTGAGCATTAGAGACGCAAGCTGATTTACTCTCAGCATTGCAAAATGGTGCAAAATTTCACCCTTACTGTATGTAATCATAAGCAATTCTGTAAGAGCGAGATACAATCTCTTTACAGAATACAGTGAAACAGAAGGCGATGAGAGTGCTGAAACAAAAGAGAATGTGAGTTTTTTTATCCAATAATATAAATATTCATTCACTTTAAATTCATATTGTCCCGTTAAATAAAAATAAAGAAAATACATTTGTTATATTTTTGGATCTTATTTAGGTATGAGGGCCAGAGAGATCAGCTCGCCCAACAATCATTTAATATGGAACAAGCCAACTATACAATCCAGTCTTTAAGGGACACAAAAACAACAGTAAAGATTTTTAGTCTTATTTCACATCAATTGTGTTTGTTTTATTTTTATTTATTATTCATCTACCTTATTTGTTTTAATTGTTAGGTGGACGCTATGAAGATTGGAGCAAAGGAAATGAAGAAAGCATACAAACAAGTGAAAATGGACCAGATTGAAGTGTGTAAAATGATGTTTTTTATAATGGCTTTTTTATGTTAATGCTATTTGATTCATCATCATGTTAAAAACAAATGATAAGAAACTTCTCAGTATCAATGTTTTTGACTGATAGGACCTGCAGGATCAACTGGAGGACATGATGGATGAGGCCAATGAGGTTCAGGAAGCTCTCAGTCGCAGCTATGGCACACCAGAAATTGATGAGGATGAACTTGAAGCAGGTAGTTGCATGTGTGTGTATCTATGTGTGTGTGTTTATGTGTATGTATGTGTTTGTATGTGGAGTTTAGAGCTTGTTTTTCTGTACCAGAGTTGGATGCTCTTGGAGATGAGTTACTGCTGGATGATGACAGCTCTTATCTAGATGAGGCTTCAAATGCACCCTCCATTCCTGAAGGAGTGCCTAGTGACACTAAAACCAATAAGGTACAGATTGCATTATTAAACGTATCAGTGACAATAGATTTTAGAATTAGTCTTTGTGATATTACAGAATTAGTACAATTAGTACAATTACAATGAGATATTACAGAATTAGTCTTTGTGACATTTGTTTCATTTATGTGTTTCTTATTTTTGCAAATGTTTGTGTATTTGTCAGGATGGAGTTCTGGTTGATGAGTTTGGCCTACCACAGATCCCTGCAACATGAAGGATAAACACAGAACCAGTTCCGTGAACCGTGTTTTGTTTACATGTGATGCAGGAAGTTCTCCTAAAAGCTGTATACGTATATGAAGCTTATTAAAATAGTGACAGAATTATTGTGGATACTGTTCAAGCAGATAGAATTTCAAATCCACTGTAAAGGGACAAATGAGACAAATATTGTTTGAATTTTTAACATGAGTTTAGGTATGGTTTTGGCCGTAACTTATTTTATAAATAAATAAAATATAAAGGTTTCTTCTCTACTATTTTAATTTTGTTTATTATTAATTGTGTTAATTATTATTGTAAAATGCATCACTATAGTCTAAAAGACAATTTCAATAAGCTTAATAAAATATGGTATTTAAAAATGGTGGAGTTGTTTCTTTTTTGCGGTAATTTGTATAGTAGTTAGTAATAACAAAGTCTAATACTGACCGATAGCGTTTATTAATGTAATACAATACACATATGAGGCGTGATGCGCAGAAACGCGTCACTTCCGGTTGCAGATGTACACACGGTATAGCGAAGTTGTGAGCCGATAGCTAACGGTGTGCAGAAATGTCGGCGAACACATTGACAGTAACAGTTGCTTATGGTAAATATATTTTACCACCTTTAACATTCACAACATTGAGCAAATGTTTTTGTTGACGCCAGCATTATAAAGTAACTTTAAAAATGAAGCTATAGCTACCTGTAAATGAGCTGAACAGCAAGCAGAGATGTTTATTTATCATTAGTAAAATATTTACGTTACTAATATATTTTTGAACGTTAGGTTAATACATGGTCTTATTAAGGTTAATTTTGGGGTAAATAAAGACTGAAATCACAGATTCCCTCTGACTTGAGTATTAGAGGTCATCTTACCATGATTTATCCTGACTTCTCTTGTCTCAGGTACGACCAAAAACAGCATCACTTTAACAGCACAAGATGGACGGGAGCCATTATTAAAGGATTTGTGTGAGGCGCTGACAGAAGCCACAGGAGTACCAGTACCATCCCAGAAAGTTATATTTAAAGGTATTATGTTTTGCTTTAGGTATGAAGCTTCCTGTGTATACTGGTTCTCCTGTTACCTGTGTTTTGTGTGTACACTACAGTAATTATCAATGCTTGACATGATGGTTGTGTTTCTCAGAGTTTGTGAACTTTACCTCTGTATTACCTTACGTGGTATGTTGTGTCTTCTCTGACTGAAGGGAAATCATTGAAAGAGATGGAGGAATCTCTGGCCAGCTTTGGAATAAAGCAGGGTTCTAAACTAATGATGATTGGAAAGAGGGTAAGATGTGTTGTACATTGTCCACATGTTTTTCACTGATCAGTAAAGACTTTATTGTCTCTCGGTCTGATTAAGTCAAACAAGCTACTGTTTATTTTAATAGAACAGCCCTGAGGAGGAAGGAGAGCTCAAGAAACTCAAAGACATTGAAAAGACAGTGGAACAAACGGCTAAGAAGCTTGAGAAAGTGGATGGTGAACTTACAGGACTTAAGAATGTATGTGTGACATGTTTAATCTCTCTGGCTAGTCATTATAATTATTATAGTTATGCTCGTTTCTTCATTTGAGGGATGATTTTCAGGGTTTTCTCGCAAAGGAGTTGCAAGCCGAAGCTCTTAGCAAACTGGACCACAGGGTGAAAATTGCTGCTGAACAGTTCATGAAGATTCTAGAGGAAATAGATGCACTGGTAATTCATGGCTTTTATTTCTTTGTTCTGTCTTAAGCAGATGTTTTAATATTACTGAACGTTTAATCTACTTATACATACATCTCAATAACTGCTGCTGTTCACGTAAACTTGACTAAGTTGTTTGTTTACCTTTAATTGCATTAATGAAGTGCAACATAATTTACAGAGCTTGCCTGAGAGCTTTAGCGATTGCAGGATGAAGAAAAAAGGACTTGTGAAAACTGTTCAGGTATGAGTGTGACATTTTTATAATATGTTGTTATTATTATAACATTTACCGCAGACTTTTAGTTTCTAATTTAACCATCACTTGTTTTAGAACATTTTTTTTTTTTTTATTCGCAGGGGTTCTTAGCTCAGTGTGACAAAATTGAAGCTGGAATATCAGATCACTTGGCCAAGATTCAGACTAAAAATTTGGCCTTAGCAGAGTGAACATGAATTAGGACTGACATCAGTAGTTACTGGAGCTGCTCTGTGAGTAGCTGGAGAAGAACCCCCCCCTCACCCGACCTTTGACATTTGCACTGCAGTTCAACTCCATGACCTACACAGGGAAATTAAAACAATTTTGAAACTGTTTTCCTTCAGGTTAAGATATGTTAAGTGTTGGAAACGCTTATGGCTGTGCCAGGACTTGTGATTTATCCACCGTGTTGACCATCTTATCATGCTAATCCATCAGAACCAACCAGTTTTACAGATGTTTGATCCAGTCTGTTTTTCCATTTAGAAAGGAAATGAAGGTGCTGTAAAAATGACCCTGTAAAGGGCCTAAACTAATTAAATTATATCTTTTTAGTTGTTAGCAGTTATTTGGTTTTTCACATTCTAAGTGAAACAATATTGTAAAACACAAGATTTGGGTACAAATAAATGCAGTTAAAGTTTTTCGATTTATAAAGAGATTGAGTGTAGTTTGATAGTCCTTGTTTTTATCTTGATTAAATCTCAGGGTGCTTCAAACCACTGAAGGTTGACTCCAATAATGTTGTTTTTGAAGGAAGTTAAATATTTAAAGACAACTTTCTAAAGATAACTTCTCCCCGTTGGTTGTTTGTCCTATGAATATTCTGTTCATGAAATGAATCATTGTAAATTAACAAATTTTTAACAAAGTACAAACTTTTTTCTCATTCTACAATTTGTTAGATGAAGAGGCTACTGCCCCACATACTGTAATGAAAATTGGATGACTAACATGCCTTATTTGAAATGGTTTATTAATTACAAAATGTAAATCCAGCTTAAGCTCCAGACATATGTAACTCAAGTCACATATCCTGAATTTATCTTTCAACATTTACATATCACAATGGAATTCACTCATTTTGAGATTTATAACAGATTGCTAGTTTTTCTGTTTATTGCAATTATGTACAAGTCTACAGAGACTATGTAAGAGAATGTCCATAAATAAGGTCAAAATGATCTTGCCTTGCTGATTTATGTATGCCCTTGCACTAGCCCATGAATGTGGGAAAAGACATTAAACACATAGTATTACAGTGTAGTTTTCATTAGTTTCAGTAGTGCCCAGCCCTGTCCTAATCATCTTTGTCTTTAGCACCATGTTTCAGGATGCGTGTAAATTCCACATAGTTGAAGTTTCCTTTCTTGTCAATAGGGGCCTCTCTGAAAAGCTCATCTACTTCTTCATCTGTGAACCTGTCTCCCATTGTGGTTAAGAGCTCTCTCAGGTAGTCCTCCTGAATGAAACCTAAGACCAAATATTTAGAAAACGTGTCAGTGTTATTTATAAATAAAGACTGCAGGTTTAACTAAGACTACAGAAGTTTTGTGTTTTACACACTGAAAATAAGTTACCATAAATGTAAACCAAATACAGAGCTAAATTAATGTAAGTCACATTCAACTCATTTTGGTGATAGACTTGAGAGTAAAACACCAGTGTTTATTGGTAGGTAATGTTTAATTGTTTAACCAATCATTTGTTAATGCCTACCTGTGCCCTCTTCATCAAAACAAGCAAAGGCATTTTTGATGACATCTTCAGGATCTGTTCCATTAAGTTTCTCTCCAAACATTGTGAGAAACATTGTGAAATTTATGGGACCGGGAGCTTCGTTCATCATTGCTTCAAGGTATTCATCTGTAGGGTTCTTACCTGGCAACAGAATTACAGCCTGATCAAAATGATTATGTCTGACTGAGAGTTAAGTTTAGAAGAGCTTACATTTGAACCAGAATAACTCTACTTTATCCTTACCTAATGAAGCCAACATATCATGCAGATCCTCCTTATCAATGAAGCCATCACGGTTCTGATCAATCATATTGAAAGCTTCCTTGAATTCTTGGATCTGTGATTGGTCGAACATGGCAAATACATTTGAGGTGGCCCGCTGGGGGCGCTTTTTGGTGGTTTTTCCTTTTGCCCTTTTGCTAGACATTTTGACAGTTCTGTGCTGTTACAACTGAAAGAAAAAAACACATTTTGCTTGTTAGGCTTGCACATTACCAACAGCATAAACGTATTTAGTAAGGATTATAAGGAGACGCTATGATAAACAAATACATATGCAAAGACAACGAAACATATCTGACTCCATTAAAAATACTTATTTTTTATCACTCGTTTAATTGGCATTCATTTTAACTATAATTAAATTATTTAAACCTAAACTTTTAAGACAAACAGCTGCGTTTCTAAGACTATATATGATTTTGTTATGCTAACTGCGTTACATTAGCTGAACAGTAGACTAGCTAGCTAGCTTACTGTAGGTTACAAACAAGTATCATTAGTGAAATATATCTCATCTCTGGTCATTTGCACACATTTAGACTTAATGTCTTTGTAAGTGCACTAATAGTTAATAAGAAAACTTGAACTGTTTAAAAGAAGCAGCATAACTAATAATAAACTAGCTAGAAAAGGGAGCTGGCTTCTTTGTCTAGTGTGAATATGTGTCGAGTATGAAGAGATATAAAACTGTAACGCTAAACACAACACACAAAAAGCGGAAATAAGTAACGGGGTCAAGAGGTCGTAAATGAAGTCAAAATTATACATACCTATCCCAGTAATAAAAAAAGCAGGACACCTCAACAACGGCTGCCACGCTGGTCACTGAAGCCCTACAGCACCCCTCCAAAGTTTAGGGCAATGGGAAAGTCCCATGGACATATCATTACATCACAGACTGGAATAGTCCATGAGTTATTCTTTGGGGTGGGTCCAAATTATCTTATGGGAAGAATGCCAGAATACAGATGATTAAAATAACGGTGAGTTAACGGTTTATTACTGATAGGTTTAGCTATAGTTCCGACATTAAAAACAAGATAAATTACAGTGTGAATAACTCTAAAGCTAGTGTCAAAAAGTTTAATATTAAAACATTGTTTATTTTTTACTCTAGTATTACATCCAGTACATGTTTTGTGTATTTTAATGTTACAGAGTTTAAGGAGAGAGCACCGAAAAAACAGCAACTTAAGTTAGTAAACGGTAACAGAGATAATCATATTGTTTACATACTGCTTATAGTTGTACTTAAATATTAAATTTGGCGCGTTACAGGTTGAATCTGCCCCCCTGTCAGGGTCTATATTTACCAGCACCAGTGGCCATACAAGGTCGCGCCTGTCCGCAGCAATCTGCAGAGTGGCAGCATTATTTTTGTGCAGTGGAGTCCCGTCCTGTCGGCCGCTTCATACCCGCCGCTGTGCCTGGATTCTCACTCGCTGCTCATTTGTTGGATTTTGCCCCATATTTTCCTGCCACTTTGATTTTGGTAAGTCACAGTGTTTTTACCACAGGAGCCAGCCCTGTCCCAAATATAAAACATACACAGCCAATTTGGTAATTCCTTAAAAGGTTTTCTATGTTGTGATTTACCAGCACAACAAACAAAACTGTTTATTGAAATTATAATGTTTGTGTTGTCTGGTAGACGTTGTTCAATTGTATGGTCATGTACCTTTATGTATTCTTTCAAATGTCTTATTGATTGAACGTGATATTTTTTATTCTTAAGGTCCTTTAATTTTACCCTTTTACATTTTAAAAAAGAATGTTTGTTATAAACTATTTTTGAAATGTACTGAATATGTTTGTTGATCTATACAGATAGGTAAAGAGAGGTAGCCTAATAAGCCAAACTTTGATTCTTGAAATATATGCATTTGGAGATTTTTTTATTATGTGCATCTGAACTAATATTCGATGGGAATTATACTTGAGGCCGCAAACGAAGAGAGAAAGGGGTCCGAGGGACGATCAAAAAACAATCTCAGGATGTCAGGATCCTTAAAAATACAAAAGGAGCTGCAGCAACGGGACCTTGAGACGCGCTTTGAGAGCAGCTATCACCAAAGCTCCTTGTCATCTGTTAGCCGCCAGTCTTATGCTGCTTATACGAGCGGACATGGGTAAGAGGACAGAGGGGTCATGTGACCCTGCACCTATGCTGAACTCAAGAATGGCTCCTACAACCCCTTACAAGTGCCGCTTTCCCTCTTTATAACACATTCCATGCTGCTTTTATAAAGACTTCCTTGGTTTTGTGTGCATCCTGAAGTTACACCATAACCTTTTTCTTTAACCTATGCTTTTACTGTCCATCTGCTTAAACAGGTGTGCAATGTTGTTGTAACTTATTTTGGTGCCTGTTGGCTGGGTTCAAGGATTGAACTCTTCATTGAAGACTTCTATTTTAGAATCCCTTCAGAGAAAATACATGAGAAAACAAACAGACCCAAGGCTGCTAAGGAATTGGTCATTGTTTGCACTGAATGCTGTGTTGCAGAAGTACTACTGTAGGTTTCTGTCAGACCTGTGTATATCTATAGCTTTGATTATGCTCATTTTGTGAGCTTTTAGAGGTTGGTTATATACATTAAGGTCAGAAACTTTTGTTAGTTTATAGAGAAACATTTGTGCTGTTGAGGACTGCTTGACCCAGTGGCAGGAAGAATTTGAACCTCTGTGGGAATGAGCCTAAGTTATTAATGGTCTCCAAGATTATTTATAGTGATTGAAACTTGAAGTCACATTAGTTAGACTGGACTGTAACTGTACATACAGAAACTGTACAAACAATTTGCTGTTTGAGCTACTTGAGGGTTATAAACAGAAAATCACTCAGATCTGACAATGTGCAGTTTAAAATTCTGAAGTTTATATTATCATGTTAATTGTGTGGAAGGTTTTCTGATGGTGGTTACAGAAATGGACACTTTTAACTGCATGGTGGTCTGAATCTTGTCTAATTTTCACAATTTTACAGTTCAGTTACTCTTTATAATTATAGAATATGTTCCTGACAACAATTCTGATTTGTTGTGAATCTATGTAAATGTTACAGGTGTTAACTGATGTAATCTACCCAACTTTCCATATTGTGTAGATAGCACTTCCATATTGTATTTACTACGAAACACATCCTCAGAATGACTGGAGGCTACTGTAATCCAAAGATATTTTGCAACAGTGTAAGAGATAAAAGGATTAGACTGGTATTCGAAAAGAGCACTGTGCGTTTTCTCTAAACCCAACTAAAGCCCATAATACTGTGAGCAGAAGTGAATGAATTTCAGGATCATTAGTTATTCAGGATCATGAATTTCATGAATAACATCAGGTTTATCCGATGTTATTAATTATATGTGTTGTAATGTTTCCAAGGTGACCATGATTTTTTTAACCAAACAATAATAAAAAAATTATGCACAAATCATAGAAAAAGAGAAAATATATATAATAATACATTTCTGTAATAATAATGTGCTTTACACATTAAAAATGTATGCAAGAGCAAAGCTTTCACTCTTACAGAACCGTAAATATTAGTTAATGAGCTAGTTCTAAACTGCTGCTTTTTTATTAAATAAAACAATTAATAAATGCTTAATATGTTGGGTGCTACTGCAAATATTTACCTCCACTAACAGACTAAGATCAGCTTTTGTGTGACTGTATTTCATTCCCTTAACCCTTCTGTAATAAATGAAATTTTGTGTAAACTTTCAGCAGTTTGCTGTTTTAGTTGTAGAGTGTTTGTTCTGTAATGTTGATTGATTGTTGTTTAGGGTCAAGACTTCAGTTAAGAAGAAGGAGAAGAAGTTAACCCCAGTCTCCAAAAAAGACAAGCGGGTTCACCTGGCAGTGGACAAAGAAAGCGAGGTCATTGGATACGTTGTACCAGTTTTTAGAAGCAGGTAAATGCAAAGATCAGTACACCTTGCAATAAAGTGCAATAAAAAAGTCTTTAAAATGACATCAACTTTTAAGTTTGTTTATAAGTTAAGATTTTAAATTTGGTCTGTGCTGTAAAGTTGATGTTGATGATTTGTTTCTGAATGTTTTGAGGCTGATCAAATTTATATATTTGAATCAAATTGCTAAATTTACGCATAACAACAGATGTGTTGTTAGCGCAAGACGGTCATCGTGGGTCCTTATGGGTTAAAGTCATGTAATTGGAATCAGAAATACTATAATACTTGGATTAGAAATTCTGTGTAATTTTAAAATGTGACATATATGAAAATGAATAACCAGTCCTTAGACAGTGATAAAAATATGTTGAATCTATGGCTAATTTACTTTGTTTAGAAACAGTATCAGTGGGTACTGAACATAATTACAATACTAAGATGTCAGATTGTATTAATCATTTTTAGGCCAGTTTGTACTTATTAGCTTGATGTTCTCCATCAGTCATTTAGCTACTCAGGAGCTGATGGAGACCCAGGAGGAGGTGAAGGAGGAGGGTGTGGGATATGTTGCCATGAGAAACCTGTTCTCCAGGGATACCGACTTCAAGATGAGAATTCATAAGAAGACCAGGGAGACCACTATGAGAGAGTCTGCTGAACGCATGACTCTGAGCAGAAAGGTTTGACCTTATACATTTAAAAATATGTTTTTGTGACTTCAAATTAGGTCTTTAAGAGGATAATTTTACCTAAAAATGTTTACCATCATATCATTCCAATCTTGTACTGCTTCTGTGAAAAACTTAAGTTTATTGTTTAAAATGTTGACTGTACACACAATGAAAATGATCCAGGGTCACTGTCAGCTACTAACATTCTGGTCATACAGGTTTGAAAAAACATGCGAGTAAATGATGACAAAGTAATTTTTGTTACTGTAATTACTGTATTTTTTTTTTACCTATTCATATCCAAAATATGTTAAATGAAAGTTGGCTTATTTTAACAATGTTACATACACTCAGATCATTTCTGACACAAATATTTCAATAGTGTCAGTATTTATGATTATTTAATCCAGGGTTCTAATTTGTTCTTGTACACAAGATGCATGAGAAAGATGAGTTCCAGAAGAAGATGAATCCAGACAGCTTGACTCACCCGCCAGAGTTCATCGTAAAACCTCGTGGCCAGACGGTGTGGGAGGGAAAGAGTGTGACACTGCATTGCACTGCGGCTGGATGGCCTAAACCCCGCGTGGCCTGGTCAGAAACATCATGCAGATCACTAGTTCAGAATAATGAATTCTAGTACAGTTCTAGATACATTTATGACATATGGAGTCATAAGACCGTTGTTGTTTTTAACTCTGATGTTTTGCTCTTCATCTAATTCTGCTTTCAGGTACAAAAACAATGTTGTAATTGATGCAAAGTCTCACCCTGAGAAATACACCATAGAGAGCCAATACAACATGCATTCTCTGGAAATTAAAAAGTAAAGAAAGTTTTAATTTTTTCTTTATGTTTTAGCTTCAATGAATCTTTACTACCCTGCAGTAAATGTTTACTATTCTTTATTACTATAATTAACATGAAATAGAAACGGAAAAATGTGTTGTTGCTAATACGGTATACAATATATTGAAAGGATTTCATATTTTGTAATATGTAATATGTTGATTAATAATATTTAAATATGTTGTTTTGTGGATTGCAGCTGTACTTTCAGTGACACAGCTGAGTATCGGATCTCTGCTCTGAATATAAAGGGAGAAAGTTCTGCTTTTGCCTCTGTCATTATTAAAAGTGAGTGTTTCTTTATTCAGTCAGCAAAATAATACAGACTTTGTTATATTATTTTTGGCAAACCATTCAGAAGTTCATTACAGTACCCAAAGTGATGCAGGGTCTGTTTGTATGCAATAAATCATTTGTTTGTGTTCTACAGGGTTCAAGGATGAGGAAGTGGTGACTGATAGACCTCGTAAGTTTCACATGTCATATATTTGTGTGTGTGTGTGTGTGTGTGTGTGTATTTACTATATATATTATGTCATGTTAGGTTAGGTAACTTGTTTTACTTCATGCTGTTTTTATTCATGATCATGTGCTCAGATGGTTACAGTCCTGAATATGGTGTCACCTTCAACACTACCATCATTGACAAGTTCAGTGTTTCATTTGGCCGTGAGGGAGAGACCATGAGTTTGGGCTGTACGGTCATTGTCTACCCCAATGTCAAGCGTTATCAGCCAGAGATTGTGTGGTCTAGAAACGGTCAGTACTGTGTAAGCTCACTCCTAACTGTAACATACAGTTATTGTGCCTTTAAAAGAGCTACTTCCATCCTCTGCCATTGTTTTGGATATCGGTTGTGTTGTTAGAAAAGATCTAATAAATAAGTTACAATGTAGCAACATTAAGT
>JAZGTK010010950.1:0-15996 GCA_036877625.1 Ambastaia sidthimunki | reverse complement strand
CACTGTGTCTGCCAGTGAAGTTATGGAGTGACCAAAACCCCGCCCACTTTCACAGCTCATCTGCTTTTCACTATCAATTTTTATATATATGATAAATATATATTATAAATATATATATTTTAAAAATGACTTATCCATTTATGTTCAATAGCAGTCTTTTGTACAAACAAGGCAAAAAAATGACATTAAGTGGTTCCAGTGGTTTCCATGCATACACGTACACGCAAGCATCTACACGCTCATATGAACTCGCTCTTGGACACAAAAAGACGTACACGGAAATGCCTTATTTTGTATCATAATCTGTAGTATAAAATGCTGGAGTTGCATGTCTTTTTACTTTTGCTCATGTATTTGTTCCGGAGACGATCGTTTGAGAGTGTGATTGTTATATGGACGTTATGGTACCCAGAAAGCCAGCGTTTGTGTGTGTGTCTGAGTGAGTGATGTTAGTGAGACTGGTCTGTGAGAAGGACACAGTCTGCTGTGAGGGAAAGTTACTCATGATCTGTCCATTTTTATCTCGTACCCTCTCAGCTCGCCTTCGTCCAAATGTGTCTTCACTCATTGCTTGTTTTTTAACTGATGTCTTGTTGGAGGTCTCGTCCTCTGGATCATGTTCTAGAATTTTCTGATTTCAGCGTCTGCCCACCACATGCAACGCAACATTGTGCGGCAGATTCAAACAATCGTGTAATAAACTTTCTTTTCTTGTATCATTCTCCTTCAGATTATCCCTGTAACATTCGTAATGTCTCTTTCATTACTGTTTTCTTCAGCCCCAAGCTGTTTATAGCCGCAGTTTATGTAGTCTAATATTGATTCTGTTGTATCAAAGACTCATTTTGATTACTTTTTAAACATGTAAAATTTGATGTTACTTTTGTACGTTTTCTTTAAATGGAACACAATTAAAGTCAGAAACCTTCCTATGACTATTCATAACTAAATGTTTCTAAATTATTCAAATTTTTGGTAATGATGTGTGTTATAAACTATACCAGATCATAAACTAAAAGTACTATTTCAGCAGCTTACAATTTATATGCTGAACACAGTATGCAATTTTTCTGTGCAAATTACTGAATATCTAACCTAATAACTGCTGAAATGTGCAGTTTGCAACGGTGCACACTTGAAGCACACTCTGTACCACAATGCAGTGAGCTTCACCTTGCGTTTTCTGTGATAAATTGATCATAGATATTTTAAACTTTTGTAACACTTGTTACGTGCTCAAAAAACAAGACATTTTGATAAGAAAAAAAGATACTTTTTTGTAACAGTCATGTCACAATATTGTAGCATACTACCGTTTATATTATTGCATACAATTTTAGGCACAGCTATTAAATAAAAGTAGTATACAGTATATACTGCAGTAACTGCCATGATAATAAAATGCTTATTTTGACTTTATGCATTTGATTTTGTGTTGAAATGTCTCAGCAGTTAATATATGTATATATATAATAGCAGTTATATATACTTCAGCAGCAGTGAGAATGATAGGATGTTTGGAACAGTCCTGCTTTTGTTGATTTCTTAACAAAAAACCTTTATAAACACTTTGATATCAACAGGGGGCAGTATATTACTTCTAGTGACAGAAAAGCACAACAGTTTTATAAGTGTCAAAACCTAGAAGTAGTTTTAAGTAACAACTACCTCAGCTCCTATAAACTTCGTTTGAAACTGTGACTTGCTGATTTTTACTGGTTTGATTCTGGATCAGGTGCTTCAGATCTGCTTAAACTGGTTGATGTGTTTGGTTATCAGGTTATAAAGTGTGGGAACATAAACCTGATACCCTTTCTAGTGCACGCTCAGGTTTCATTAACACCAGGTGTGAGTTTCTTACACACACACACACACACACACACTGGTGCAGGTACACAATAGCCATTGACCCTGTTGTCATAGTGACCTGACTGACCTACAGGAGGGTTTCAGATTCCCACTGCAGAAGAAGGCAGAGGACTCCTGGTGCGGACAACCACATAATCCGTCACATCTTTTTGTGATGAAAAGATCCTGATAATATTTAAACAGCAAGATCAGACTCAGGTAAATGTTTCAAATGCCCATTTATCACTGAATTTTGTTACACACTGTTATTGTGTTATAACATTGTTGATTTGATTCTAAAAGAGATACGTTGATATCGCTCAACTTTGTCTTTTTCTCTCAGCATGGCAGAGGCTGGTGTCCGTGTTCCTTTGGAGCAGGTGAAGGTGAGCACTGTCTCTGATGAACGGGTGGACTTCCTGAGAGAACAGGCCTTCACTGTTCTACGACTCAAAACAGACAAATGGAACCGTTTTATTGGAATGGAGGAGAACCAGAGAACTCTGCTTGACTTCCTGGACCAGAGCTGGCGAGAGTATCTAATATTGTTCATGGGACCAGGAGGAACTCTTCATGCAGGAGATGAACAGGTGAGTATATTCCATTTCACACATCTAACATGTTGTCCTTCAGACTGAACAATCAGACCCTCTCATTTGGTTCTGTGTGGTTTGGCATTATGGTGCCATGTAGCATTACTTCTGGAAGTGTCTTGTTCTGTCATGTTCTGTGCACTGACCGGCTTTTGGTATTCGAAATAAGTCATCACTTGTTTCGAGTGCTTTCGCTTCTGAAAGCGCTACACCCGTCTTTTCCTCCCATAAGAGCTCCTCTTCCTGGAGGACCAAGCTTCTGTGTGTCCTTAAGAAAAAGAGGGGTGTCATCTCCAAAACCACCTTCAGATCCCAACTCTGGCTTGGAGAGGTTCCTGCGCAACCCATGGACTTTGCTCCTGTGCTCATCTCTCAGGTAACCACAATGAAGAAGGTAGAGTTAGATATGATGACTTTTACTTTCTGTGTTTTTCCTGATGTTCCTGAGATCCCCAGATAGACCAGTACAAACCAACCTGGTCCAGCATGGAAATTGATGTTGTAAGCTGGTTTTACTGCAAAGGACATCCTGTCCCAAGTTAACAAGAAGTTTGACAGATGTGAAATAATTGGCTGTTAGTGGACAATCTTCAGTTTAACAGCGTAGTGTTCTTGTGTAGGTGTTTGTCTCGTTGCTGGGATGTCAGTTAAATCAGTCTGCCTGGCCTCGGGTGGTTGGTCAGGACATTTGCAAACACCTTGAGGAGCTGCGCAGTCAAGCAGTCACGTTAAGAGGGCGAGCTCAGGGTCAAATCCTATTGCCCCTGCCACTGTGTGTGGAAAGAAAAGACCAGCAACAGCTCAGGTATGTGTGTGTATGTCAGTCAATTAGCTTTTGATCTAACATTAACCCAGTTTATGATGCCTATGTAATATAGTGTAATATAATGTCTAATAATGTAATATTTTTTGTGTATATGTTTGTGTGTGTAGCTCGGATTCCTGTCTGATTGACAGGGCGTTATTGTACTCAATTGAGACCATGGTGATTCAGTGGTGTCAGCTGATGGGCTCTGTGCTGCAGCGGGACTCTTCAAAGCTCCTGCATGAGGAGGACCATCCAGGCCCTATGGTGGAGCTCAGTTTCTGGGCTAAACAGAAATCAAACTTATTAGGAATCCAGACACAGGTGCATGTCTGTGTGTCTTTTCATGTGTATTTTAAATGGTAGGGTTTAGGATTTAGATTGTAGTGTTATTTTGATTGTAGGTGTGCAAAGTATTTTTGGTTTTTATAGATTTTTAGGAAATCTATCAAAAACCTACAAATTCTAAGGTGAAATGTGTAATGTGATGCATTTCAGGGACTGAATTAGGGACAGTAATAAACCACATCTGCTTTATGTGTGTAGCTGCAGAACCCAAAGGTTGATCAGGTGCTGGAGATTTTGAAGAGGATCAACAGCAGTTATTTTGTTCCCTTCTATGACATCATTCAAAAAATTAACCACGGTAAATTCTGAAATGTAAACACACACACTCTGTGATTTTACCCTGATTAGGATGCAATCAACATTATACATGCGTATGTTTTTTATTTAATTTGCATAATGTGATGTAACAGTGTTGTAAAAGGGTGTAGTGGAGATTTGTGCATGAAACCCATGTTGCTTCAGGCAGGCTGTGCTTATAATAAGTGTACTACTTTTAGCCACACGTCTACTTATTTTGTAGCTGTGGTGGAGGCAGAGGACATAGATCTGCACCTGCGTACGCTGCGGCGACCCATAGCTGCATTTGAGGAGCGGAGCTTCACGGATCTGGAGCCTCTGATTCCCGCTCTGTTTCACACACTTGCTCTCATCTGGACACACTCACGCTTCTACTGCCACCCCAAACACATGGTGACACTGCTTACAGAAATCTGTAACCTGCTCATTGAGAAGGTGTGTGTACGTGTGTGAATTTAACATGGGAATAAGTAGAAATAAGTAGAAGTAAATATTGAAAATATTTGATTGTTTGTGTGTGTGCATCTGCAGGCTTCTCTGTATCTGATTCCTGAGGAGCTTTTCAAAATGGAGCTAGAAGAGGGTGTGGACCGGGTTCGAAAGGTGATCCAGGTGTTTTGTGCGTTCAGACGGAGTTTCCAGCAGCACAGAGACATGTTGACACCCACTGGACCCTACAGCCGCCCGGGACACACGGTCAAACCCTGGGACTTCCCATCTAAACTTGTGTTTCAGCGCACTGACTGCATCATGGAGAGATTGCGCATGATGGAGGTGTGTGTATGCGCCCAAGCTCATGAATGCACTAAGAAAGAGAAAAGATCTAAATGTAATGCACTGTTTTTATTAAAATACTTAGTCAATTGACCGGCTCTGCCAGCTAAGTTTGCTGGCGAAACGCATACCTGGGCTGGTCCACCAGCTAGTCCAACATTAAACCAGCACTAACATGGGAAGTTATAGTGGTTTAAGACTGGTCTTTTTATCAGGTTGACAAATAATTTATTGACATTTCTGAATGTTCAACAGAAAAACACAAAAATGTATGATTTGGTTTAAGAATATTGGCACTGCTCTAATTTTTGGAAGAATTTTTAAGCAGTTTTTATTTGGGATGTGTGTTGTGTGTGTTTGTATCAGGAATTGTTTGCCTCAGCTCTGGACTTCCTGAAACTGGAGCGTGTGGAGTTGGGGGGTTCTAGAGGGAAGATTCTCAGTGAGATGGTGTACAGCATGAACGATGAATTCCTGGACAGCTGGAGAACTTTAAGAGAAAGCAAATACGACCCGCTCGACTACAACAATAAGGTATTTAACACACCTACACAAAAACATGCACTCACATTCATAAACATTCATAAACACACACATTAATATGCAAATGCTCTCCCCCGGTGTGCTGTAGGAGTTTGTGCGTGACTATAATCGATTAATGGAACAGAACAAAGATTTCGATCAGAGACTGGGAACAGTAATAAACTTGGCATTTCAACATTCTCCAGGATTAGAGTCAGCTTTCAAGGTAACAGGAGTGTTTGTAATCATTCCTGTGTGTGTGTGTCTGTGAAAATCCTTTGGTGTCTAATGAAAATCTCTGTGTGTAGCTCCTGCAGATCTTTGGTACTCTGCTGGAGAGGCCGAGGGTTCACCAGCTTTTTGCACCAAACTATAATCAGCTGCTGCTCATGTTCCAGGAGGAGGTCAATCTCTGTCAGCGTATACTGGACGCCCAGAGAGAGAAGGTCAGTGTGGACACGTGAAGGGCCTAGAGACACTTTTGCCAAATTACTTTATAGAGTTTGAGTCTCTGAGTTTGTAGTCTGCTTAAGTAATAGTCTTTGATCTGTATGGTGGGCTGCATCCGAAATCGCCTACTTCCATATTTTATAATAGGCGAAATCCAGTATGTGCAACAAATATGTTTTGGAATGAAGTCTGAAACATCAGTATGCAAAAAACAATAGGTGAGAAACACCCGGATGTTCAGAACACTTAACCTCAGGAATAATTGTCCTGGAAAAGTCCTCAGATAAAAGCAACTGTTAATTGAGTGCTGACTTGTTTGACTCTTGTGTGTTTGTGTTTTGTTTGTACTGTAGTTGCGGATTGGCTGCCCCATTCTTGCTAAAAACATGCCTAATGTCGCTGGTAACCTCAGATGGTCTCAAGAACTCAGAGAACGTATCCTGTCCAACCGCAGTCACCTCAGCCAGCTTACGCATATGTAAACAAGCCCATCCCACATACAGACAAACCCCTCTGCTTCTGCTACCATATATACCATATATAACATATGCCATACCTGTGTGTGTGTATGTGTTAGGCCATTAGACAGCCCTGAAGCCAAGCAGGTGTTGCAGGTGTGCGAGTGTGTGTTGGAGGTTCTGGATCAGCTCGATGAGGATGTCTACGCTAACTGGAGCGCTGGATTGGACGAGCTGTGCCAAACACATCTGAATGAACCTCTGCTGCTATTGGACAAGGAGAGCAGCCTGTACAGTGTGAACTTTAACCCTGCTGTAAGAACATACCTTTATCTTGGTATCTAAATGGGGACTTACAATTGACTTATGCAGTTTATAAATAAAGCAAATAAGTGGTGATGTTTAGACAGTTATTACTGCTGATACTTCTTAGGAGCTTCCTCAGAAAGTATTAAACTTTTGTGCATACACACTGTTCAACTGCTAATTGTTCAGGAGAAATATGCTATTACTTGAAATCTGACTTTTTTAACTGGGAGATAAAATCTTATAGCTTTACACTTACAGCCTTAAAAGAGGGGCGAGCCATGTTTATGCACCAAGACATCATAAAGACTTTGGTATGAGATTTTGACTAGTGCTATTAAGACCAAGATTATTGGTTTGATTTAAGAAACACAGAAATACAATAAATCAAATTCTGTAAAAATCTGCTTATCTATTTACTGTAAACATGCCACAAAATACACACTTTGGCATTTTTAAATAGAACAATTTGGTTTCTTTATTAACCATAATGTACAATTTTGTTCCCAAATCCTTAGCAAGATAAGAAACATACAAGGTTTACGAACATATGGAAACACAACAATCAAACACTCAAGTCTTTTTTGGGTTTACTTGTCTGTCTCTAACTTGTATTGTGTGTGCATTTTAGTTGACGTCAGTTTTAAAGGAAGTGAAGTATCTTGGAATTCTGAAGAACCATAACATTCCCAAAGCGGCTGTGAGTCTATACTCTAAACGGGAAACACTTCACATGGTGAGAACGTGTGGTGGTCTGGCTTTATGATTAGGAATTTGTTATGCCTGCCAAGATATTTTCTTTTAAAAGTTTACTCAGACTGCATTTTTGTTGTTTTTTAGCACTTAAAGATGCACTATGCAGGATTTTAGGTTACTGTTTGTAAACACAGCATTTAAACTTTAAGTCTGCATGAAGTGTTTTTGTTTTGTTTTTGCATAGTTTACCCAAAACTGGAGACTTGTTTTGCAAGACTAACAAAACCGTTTCCACATTAAGATACAGTGACCTGCAGGTTGTGTTATCCTGTTGTTCTAATCTGTGTGTATTTTTGTTTTCAGTACACAAGTACTCTGTCCCAGATCTGTCAGTGGTACAATAAGCTATGCAGCACAATTCTGGCTGTTGAGTTGCGATTGGTGGAGTCAGAGCTGGAGGAAGTGAGGTATAAGCTAAGGCCAGCATTAAAAGAACTGCGATGGAGTGACGAGGATCTTGCTGACTACATCAAAAGGTGATACCTGTCCCTTTACACCATTAACAGTATAAAACAGTTTGACTCTGTCAGTATTTTAGTTACTGTTTGAAGATGCTTGAATTAAAGGGATAGTTCACCCAAAAATGTCACAACCTCAGTCTCTGTTCACTGTTATTGAATTATTGAAAAAAGTAACATCAATATTCTTCTACATTTCTTCTCTTGTTCCATAATTGAATGAAAGTCTTACAGGTTTAATACACATGATGGGGAGTAAATGACAATGCAGTTGTTGGGTAAATGACCCTTTAACATGTTGCGTGTCTTTGTAGCACGTGTGATCTGGTGCGTGGTGTGTCAGAGCGTGTGCAGAGGAGCAAAACTCACTTGGACAAACTACAGGGGCTGATGGGAGTTTTCAGTCACTCTGCCTGCATCACACGCAGGACAAGTCGCCGTGGCAACCTGCTAAACCTCGCCGATGTAGAAGTGAACTTCCGTCGACAGTACGCTCTCATAGCACAGACAGGAGAGAAGATACATGAGCTTGTGCAGGTATCTGCTCAACAGTTTGACTCAACACTATGTAAAAAAACATCTCAAAGAATCTCTGAAGAATTTCTATAATTTTGATAAATTAATAATTATTCTGTATTTTAGAAAGGAACTCCTAAAGGGATAAACAGAAATATTGCAATTTCTCTTACATTTAAATGCAGTAAATTAGCATTCCTCGAGCATGGCCCTCACTAGCGTAAACAATGGAGCTGAAGCTCTCTCTCTCTCTCTCTCTCTCTCTCGTTCAGGATAATGCTCTCCTGCTTGGTGCAGATGTAGACTCGGAGGCTTGGCAGTCATACACAGAACATGTGGACAGAACCGTTCTCACTGGTTTCTGCAGTGCTGTACGATGTTCCCTGCAGTACTTGGTTGAGAACACAGATCCGGCACTTCGCATCGCTCCCCTGTTTGAAGTTCAGCTCACTCTGACCTCAGACATGACCTTTCATCCTTCGCTTGACCTGTCCAAGAAGGGCAACTTCTATGACATCATCCACCAGATGGTGGCAGATATTTTTAAAATGACTTCTTTCATGAAAAGAGTGTCCAGGATCAAACAGTCTGAGACGTATCAGGTGTGTCATAATTGTGTGTTGTGGAAATGAAATGTCTGTCTTTTGAAGGTGTTCATGTATGTTCATCTCATCAGTATGATCATTCAACATGACCTGAAGGAAGCATATGTCTGCCTGTGCCTGTTGTTTTGTAGGCAGATGTAGATCAGATACCCGAGCTAACTGAGTTGGCCCAGCTGGTGCGTAGTCGTGCACGTGAGGCCATCGCTAAGGTCAAAGAGTTCCAACATTCTTTTGATTCCTATCGCTACCTCTGGACTGGAGACAGGGTGGAATTCATGAGGCAGTTTCTGCTGTATGGACACGCCCTCTCTGCTGAGGAGGCGGAACTTTATGCAGATTTTGAACTGCCTAAAAACCCACCAAAACTGCAAAACTTTAGAGAGCAGGTAAATGCTAGTCAAAAAGTGACGATTACTCCACATTTTGGTGTCATAACAAATCATATATAAAGTTTGCACTAAATGCAGTAATTTCCCTTGTTTCTCTTTAGATTAGTGAGTTTGAGGATATTTATGAGAAAGTACGTGTGTTGGAGGAGAAGAGAGTGTTCTGTGGCTGGTGTCAGGTGGACATCAAGCCCTTCAAAATATCCCTCATGAACATTATCAAGAAATGGAGCTGGATGTTCAAAGAGCACCTGCTCAACCATGTCAATGTCAGGTAGAAACTACCCTCCTGAAATGTAATTATTCTTTCATCTTTGAGAACATAGAAGTCATGAGGATGTCACGTTATGTATCATCATACCAAAATACTTGCCTAACATCTCAAAACAGCTCCAGAATTAACAAAAGCCTTTAATGCAAAGCAATCATCCAACCAACCATATCTCTGTCTCAGTGTACAAGACTTGGCATCATTTATCGAGAATACAGAGCTTGGATTGGCAAAGACTGTAACTGATGGAGATTACAGCAAACTGGTGGAAATCATGGGACACCTGATGGCCATCCGAGACCGACAGCTGAGCACGGAGCAGCATTTCAAACCCCTCAAAGCTACTGCAGACCTGCTGAAAACATACAACCAACAGCTACCAGAGCACAACTACATACTGCTGGAGGTGACGTTCGTTCCTGCAATCGTTCAGTTCTACTGCTTTGGGTTTCTTACTGACAGCTAACACACAAATACGGTTTTAGTCACTTCCAGAAAAATGGAAGAACCTTAAAAAGGTGGCGTTCACAGTAAAGCATGAAGTTGCTCCTCTACAATCCAATGAAGTTGCAGTCATCCGCAGGAAGTGTGTACGGTTTGAGGTGAGGGGTTGGACTCTTGAGGATTATGAAATTTGATGTCAACGATCCAGCCAGTTTTGAAGCAGACTAGAGTGTTAAATACACGGAGGTACCGCAGGGCATTATGGGAACTTTCTGTGGTTTGTTTTGTAGATTAAACAGCATGAGTTCAGGGAGCAGTTCCGCACTGAGTCTATCTTCTACATCAGGCTGGTGGAGCCGTACAAACTCATCGACAAGGTTCTCTGACAAAACTCTATTATGAGATGTATACATGAGATTATTCTTGCACCATATCTGTTTCTTTGCATGTGTGTCTGAAGCCCTTTGTTTATAGTACATGTTTGTGTGTTTATAGTCTAATCGTACAGTGGCTTATTTAGAGAGTGAGATGACTAAACTCCAGCAAACAGCCAATCTGTTCGAGGTCAGTTTTCCTGACTACAAACAACTTCGACAGTGTCGGTCAGATCTCATCCTGGTTAAAGCAGTCTGGGATATGGTTATGTTTGTCAAGGTAATACAATCATAGATTACCTTCAATACACCTGCTCAAAAATTAATGTATATCTTTAATGTTGCTGAAATGTACAGTACCATTAATTGCAACAGTAACCAATGTTTCTTCACATTTTGACATGATCATTTCTGATTGGCTGGTGGTGGGAATGATGGGTAATTGTAGTCTAGTATCTCAGACTGGACTAAGACCCCATGGAAGGAGATCAATGTGGAACAGATGGACATGGAGCTCAGAAGGTTTGCTAAGGTAAAATTTATATTCAATGTTCTGTCTCTCTTTAATATTTGCAGCAAAATAGATGGATTGTATTTGGTGAAAATAAAACCCCTAAATATCAGGTTAACCTCACGTTTACCTTGAATTACCAAAAATAAGACTTAAAATAAGTGTGTTTGAGCTCTGAGAAAAAATGATAATGATTTATATTTGTGTGTAGGAGATGAAGACTCTGGATAAGGAGGTCAGAGCGTGGGATGTTTACAGCGGTCTGGAATCTCTTGTTAAGAATATGTTGACGTCATTAAGGGCTGTTAATGAGCTTCAGAACTCTGCAGTCAGAGAGAGACACTGGCAGCAACTCATGCACACAACAGGGGTAACAACACAATCCAGCATCATGACATCACTGCTGTTTAAAAGCCAGTAAACATCAGCCAAATGATAAACAGAAACTAACTAATAAATCACACTGAGCTCAGCAAGAAGAGCAGTGCGAGAGAGTTTGTGTTGTCACTACATTTTATGTTAAAATATCATATTATGTGTGTTTTGTATGGTGTGCAAAATGAAACATTTGGTTTTCTGTAATGAGTTCCATGTGGACTTACCAAAGAGACTTAGAGAGTTAGAACTAATGGAAAATTGTAACAATGAAATTGTGGCCAATGGAAATATCGTTAGTGAAAATCTCTGGTTGGACTGGGCCAGCAGAAAAGCTAGAGACAGAAATAGATGAAACTATCCCTCTCTCACTGTTTGTTTCTCTGTCTCTCTGTCTGTCTCTCTGTCTATGTAGGTGAGTTTCGTGATGGATCAGAACACCACACTTGGTGATCTGTTGGAGCTGCAGCTCCACCGTGTGGAAGAAGAAGTGAAGAACATTGTGGACAAAGCAGTCAAAGAAATGGGTATTGAGAAGGTACAGAGAGACCTCTGCTGTATGTGGCCCAGATGTGACAGCAGCTCTAGAGTGTTTTTCTACATTAAATGTCAATGTGTGAGAAACATCAGGCTCCATTGAACATTATCTGTTCTGCGTGTGTACAGATTCTGGGTGAGATTCAGCAAACATGGTCTATGATGTCTCTGTCATATGAGACACACACCAGTACTGGAACACCTCTCCTCAAAGCTGATGAGAACCTTATTGAAACCCTGGAGGACAACCAGGTAACTTCTTTTACTAATCAATTAAATAAGTTCTTCCATCTTTTACTCACCCTCATGTCATTCCAAACCATCAACACAAAAAAAGATATTTTTAAGTATGTTGGTAACCAAACAACACTGCCACCCATTGACTTCCATTGTATCAACACCAAACAACAGCAAGATTTCTCAAAATATCTTATTTTGTGTTGTATAGAAGTAAAAACTTAAATATGTTTGGAATGCCATGATGGGGAGTAAATAATAGATTTTTGGGTTTTTTTGGGTGAATTATCCCTTTCAGTTATAAGTGCTGGTGTTTTTCAGGTTCAACTGCAGAACATTCTGATGAGTAAGTATGTGGAATATTTCATGGTGGAGGTGAGCGGCTGGCAGAGGAAGCTGATGGTAGCTGATCTGGTCATCGGGACGTGGCTGGCGGTTCAGCGCACCTGGGCTCACCTCCAGAGCATCTTCACCAACTCTGAGGATATCAGGAACCAGCTGCCCCATGATGCCGAGCGCTTTCAGGGCATCCACCAGGATTTCCAGGTAGCTATACAGTGTATGTGTGCTTGATCTGCCAGTGAGATCAGAAGTGTTTTAACACAAGAATGTTGTTTTAGGGTTTAATGATCACTGTTGTGAAGACAGATAACGTGATCAGTGTCACTAACAAGCCGGGCTTCTTGGAGCAGCTTGAAACTCTGCAGCAAAGGTGATGTGTGTGTGAGAAAGTCCATGTGTATGCAGAGGTGGGTCACATGACCTCCACCATCTGCACTCCCATTGGTAGCTGCCATATTTACATAAAGGTGTTTATATCACACAGCATGTTTAATGGTAATTGTGTATGTTGCAGACTGTCTGTGTGTGAGAAGGCTCTGGCTGAGTATTTGGAGACAAAACGTTTAACGTTTCCAAGGTTTTACTTTGTCTCTGCTACTGACTTGCTGGAAATTGTTTCCAAGGGAACTCAACCCAGACAGGTTTCTGTTATATTTTTATCCTGCACAGTTTAAAGTAAAGAAAAGCATTTGTGTTGATCTGTAAGTGTGTTTGTGTGGGCTCATGTATGGATGTGTATTATGTGCAGGTGACACGGCACCTGGTGAAGCTCTTTGATAATCTGGCTGATCTCAGCTTTAAAGAAGAAGAGGAGAAAGATGGAGTCATGGAGTCAAAACCAACAGTTGCTTTGGGGATGTACAGTAGAGAGGGAGAACATGTGCCCTTCTCACAGCCCTGTGTGTGTGAGGGACAGGTAACACACCCGTGTTCATAATCATATTATAAAGAACTTTCCAGTGTAAGATACAGAAATGCCTTTCTTTCTTTCTTTCTTTCTTTCTTTCTTTCTTTCTTTCTTTCTTTCTTTCTTTCTTTCTTTCTTTCTTTCTTTCTTTCTTTCTTTCTTTCTTTCTTTCTTTCTTTCATCCTCCTCTCTTTTCTTCTGTCACAGGCAGAGAGTTGGCTCAATGCTTTGGAGAAGGCCATGCGTTCTACTGTCCGCCAGGAGATCTCTGAAGCTGTGGCAGCTTATGAAGATAAACCACGGGATCAGTGGCTATTTGACTACCCAGCACAGGTGTGTTGTGTAAATAAAAAAAGTCATATTACGTGACTTATTGTACATGAATTTATACATTTTAATGTGTTTGGTTATCAGGTGGCACTGACAGGAAGTCAGATTTGGTGGGCGACAGACGTGGGAATTGCCTTCGAGAGGGTGGAGGAGGGATTTGAGACTGCACTGAAAGACTACAACCGAAAACAGGCAACTGAAATTATAAATAGAATCTCACATACTTGGTAACATTGACAGTTGAGAAAATTTCACAATTGTTTGTAACTGGTTGTAGATCAGTCAGCTGAACTCTCTGATAAACATGCTGCTCGGCGACCTCACCCCTGGCGACAGACAAAAGATCATGACCATCTGCACCATCGATGTCCACGCTCGTGACGTTGTTGCCAAACTCATTTCACAGAAGGTGATCAAGCTAAAAAAAAATTGATATTCTGAAGTTTAAATAAAGTAAAGCCTAAAGTAAGCCTAGTAAATATGATGATGTCATAATGGGCTGTCCTAGGTGACCAATGGGCAGGCGTTTCCATGGCTGTCGCAGTTACGACACCGGTGGGATGAGCAGCAAAAGCATTGTTACATCAACATCTGTGACGCACAGTTTCAGTTCTCATACGAGTATCTAGGCAACACAAACAGACTGGTGGTAACTCCACTCACTGACCGGTGGGTGTCACTCATCAGATACAAGTCTGCCAGTTTTATGGACAGTTTCAGGAAGTGATGCGATTACTAGTGATATTTGACTGTGCTGGTCACTCTATCTGCAGATGTTACATCACTCTTACTCAGTCTCTTCACCTCACAATGAGTGGCGCCACCTCTGGTCCTGCCGGAACCGGCAAGACCGAAACTACTAAGGACCTGGGCCGCGCACTCGGCATTATGGTCTATGTGTTTAACTGCTCAGAGCAAATGGACTACAAGGTGTATCTTAACCCAATCTCAACCCAATAACAGGCTAAAGTGATTTGGAAATGTAGGACTGACTGACCATATTTTTCTCTCTCCTTCTATCTCTCTTTTCTTCTGGCTCTTTCAGTCCATAGGCAATATCTATAAAGGTTTGGCCCAGACAGGCGTCTGGGGTTGTTTTGATGAATTTAACAGGATCTCGGTGGAGGTTTTGTCTGTGGTTGCTGTGCAGGTGAAAACCATTCAAGATGCTGTTCGCAACAAGAAACAGAGGTCAGAACCTTTCTGAACCTTTCAGAGTCCTGCTTGAAAAATAAAATGAATAAAAGATGCTAATCTCATCTACTCTCATTTTCTTTCCTCTCCATTTTATTCTTTCTCATTCCCTTTTCTCTCCATTTTATTCTTTCTCATTCCCTTTTCTTTTCTTTTCTTTCCTTTCATTTCTTTCCTGTTGACTTTCATTTAGGTTCCACTTCCTGGGGGAGGAGATTGAGTTGAGGTCAACCGTTGGGATCTTCATCACTTTGAACCCTGGATACGCAGGGAGAACTGAACTACCAGAGAACCTCAAAGCGCTCTTCAGGTTCCTCTGGTTTCACTGTTGTTCTGTGTTTTCCTCCTCTTCCGTTCTTTTCTTACCATTTTAATACATGAACATAGACAATGAAATTGGATTTTCTTGGCACCTAAATGTATGTGAATCGCAATATTGATACACTTTGTGTTTGTGTGACAGACCATGTGCGATGGTGATACCTGATTATGAGTTAATCTGTGAGATCATGCTGGTGGCTGAAGGTTTTATTGATGCACGGCTGCTTGCACGAAAGTTCATCAGCCTCTATACACTCTGCAAAGAGCTGCTGTCCAAACAGGTACACACACACACACACACACACACACCTTCATTTATAAATACACAAATTAATACTTCACCCAAAAATGAACATTTTGTCAAAATTTAATTATCCTCATGTTCTTCCAGACATAAATAGCTGAGTTAAACCACTATCATTAAAATAAGTGATTGTTGTAGGATCATTATGACTGGGGCTTGAGGGCCATAAAGTCAGTCCTGGTTGTTGCTGGGTCACTAAAGAGGGAAGACAGAAGCCGTCCTGAGGAACAGGTGTGTACTGTCTCTTTAAATAGATTTTTAATGTCACTTTCTTATCTAAATATAATAATAATTAAACTGAATAATAATAATATACTAATTAAAACAGTGGTATGTTTGTGGTTCTTCAGGTGCTGATGCGTGCGCTGCGTGATTTTAACCTTCCGAAGGTCGTGACAAGTGACGTTCCGATATTCCTGGGACTGATCAGTGATTTGTTCCCTCTTCTGGACATCCCACGCAAGAGAGACCATGGACTGGAGCAGCACGTACGCCAGTCAGTCGCCGAGCTCCACCTGCAGCCTGAGGAGAACTTCATACTGAAGGTTTGGACCTCTGCAAATAAGTGTGACTGTTGTGTGTGAGTTCAGATGTGATGGCATTTCGTGGTTTCTTCACTTATTCTCACAACTTCAGGTAACCCAGCTGGAGGAGCTGTTGACAGTGAGACACTCTGTTTTTGTAGTGGGCGGAGCCGGAGCAGGAAAAAGTCAGGTCAGACCAATGA
>JAZGTK010010949.1:0-15996 GCA_036877625.1 Ambastaia sidthimunki | reverse complement strand
GTCGCGCCTACACTCGGGGCTTAACAGTTTGATAAATTTATTTATTTCTCAGTTGTTTGTGCCCCCCCAAAATTTTTTAGCACCAGCCACCACTGGTTGTAACTAAAATCAGATGTAAACAGGGTAAAGAGGAAGGGAGAAAGAACTGTCCCTTGAGGAGCACCAGTGTTGCTGATTACAGTGTCAATATAGAATTTACAATTATTGTGAAATAAAATCATAAATATACAGCAATATAAGATTATATGGTAAGACATGGTGACTAAGATTCAGTCATACACAGGGTTGTACATACTGTACAAATACATACTGTACAAGGACATTTGCCACACCCAGCTGTGACATTAAAACACTTAACAGAGCCCTTTTTGTGAGCCTTGCGCCCTCTCACCCCCAACGTCTTCTTTTATTCAGCCCCCAGTTTCATATCTCTTCTCTTCTTCATTCTGGCATTTTTTGCAGAGCAGAATCCAATCAAGCTCAGTTGGCCTCTTATTCTGGCTGTGGTTCTGACCAGCACTGAAACTCTCTCTTATCTCACCATTTGTTTTGCCTAAACACCTGCTGCTGCCCAAGTAGCAGACTTCAGTACACCTGCTGCTGCAGTTCCTTCATTGATCAATACACAGCCTGCCAGTCATTCGCTTCATGGCTGGATTGTGACCTTGGATGAACATGACGGAAATTCCTTTCTCAAATTGACTGAAAGTAATAAACAGTTTCCTTTTGCTATCGGTAAATCCATTTCTTGATCCCTTCTGTGTCTGTGTTTAAGGCATGGTTCCCATGGTCATGAAACCTGGAAATATTGAAAGAAGTTAAAGTAATCTTTTCTGTGCATGGAAAAATCATGGAAATTAAAGGAAGTTGAGCTACATGAAAGCGTTCCTGTAGCTCAACTGCATTGCATTAGCACTACAAAAGGTTGTGGGTTCGATTGCCTTTATAGCTTAAATGCACTGTAAATGCTTATTGGATAAAAGCATCTACCAAATGCATTTTAATGTAAAGGTGCTGTAAAGGTTTGTATTCCACCCTAAAAATACACCTTTTACCTAAGAAATATATATTTTTTTGTTTTAACTGTCATGACAAATCACACCTGTCCCTGTGACATCCTCAAATTTTGTAAACAGCAAATAAGAGTCGGATCAAATAATTCTTTTGATCCCCATCTAGAAATTACTGAAAAGGTCATTTAAATAAAGTGTACCTTTTTTTTTTCGATATCACAGTTTTTACATGCGTGTTTCCAGCTGACAGGCACTGAGAGCTGTGTGCGATGAACTAATCTACAGCAACCAGGAAACACAAACACTGAATGTGAGATGTTGGAAATGCCATCTATCAAGTCAGCAGGTAGCCCAACATGCATTTTGTCGAGTCTTGATATTCCCATTTTAAAACCTCCTCAGTCCCCAGGAGACAATAGAATCAGTTACGTTTCTTGTTTCGATGCCACAAAGCTTGTATTTACATGCTAATAGCAGGTGGGAGCAGTGAATTATTCAAGTGTGCTGAAACCCGCCATCCCTGCGTCTGGTTACTGGCTGTCATCCATAAATCCTAAAAACACAAAGGCATACTGTCATTTTCTCTGAGATGGAATTGGAGTCGTGAGAGGAAATTACGGGGAAATAATGCCATCCATCTCTCTGTTGGCCAGAGGAGCCCTCAGCTCTTTTGTTTACGTCATTCATGCATTATTTAGCAATGCCTTAAACATCAGCACTGTGCTGTCATGAGAACTGGAGCCTCATTCCGTGGTGAAGGAAACGTGCTTGCTTGTGAAAAACACGCAAACCTTGACTGTAGATTTAATCATTAATTAATCTGGTGTCAGTGCTGTATGATGCACATTAGGGTACTGATCATGGCCAATGAGTCAGACACACGTTTTTTGTTTCGGATCTGAACTTGGAAACAATGTTGTGTACACAGTGTTGACAAGGATAAAGGCACTATTGTAGTACGAGGCAGAGCTTTGTGAATAAATACGATGCGTTGTGAAAGGGAGTCGTGTGAATGTTGACATGCCGTCTGTAAATTTTAGGTTTGTGCGCAGTGACGTTAGTGTTCATGGTATTTTGGCCGGAAACATCAAGCGCTGCATAATTTTAGAGCAGAATTATACTGAACTGCTTGGGCTGATGTAACCATGGTAACAGAGGATTAAAGCACAGCAACTTTCTTCATGTGTGGCTGCAGCTAAGTTTTAATGCAGCTCCGCAATCTGTCACTGTCAAATCCTTTCCTAAAACTCCTCTGTCATTCAGCATTGCTAAAAGATTTCAGAAGTATATACTGTATAGGGCTCTTCTGAAGTGAGTTAACATATAGGTTTCAAAGCAGAGAGCTGGTGTATCCAGTTGACAGAGTTTCTGTATGGACTCTGAGATTGATGCTTTTGAAAAGGTGTTTTGTTGTTGATGACTGTAAATTTTAAATCTTTTGTGCATCCTTACTAAACTAGCAAAAAAATACCAAAATTACTAAAAAACTAGCAAAAAGCCAAAGCGTCTAATGATAAAAACAGAAATGTTTTCCTTTTTTCAAGTCTTGGAATGCCTCCTGTCAAATCAGATTTGAGGCCTAGAATAAGCAGTTGTGTTATGATGTATTTATTTGAATATTTGCATACTTTACTGTGGTAATATGAATTTCACAAAACTGCCTGTCTTCAAATAAATTGCCTTCGGTGAGCAGCTTGTATCTCTTTCTGTTTTGTGTGTAAAGTTTAGGTAAAGTCTGGGTTGGGTGCTGGAATCAATCTCAGGGTTAGAACAAGCAATCGAACCAAGTGCAAAAGCAATCTCTTATGTGTGAATTAAGAACATGTAGATTATGCCATACTTAGCAGTAAATTTACAAAATATTTTTCTTTTTTTAATCTCTTGTGTGCCAAATCAGTGGGAAGAAGCCCTGCAAAGTTGTAAGAAAGCTGTTATGTAATAAGATTGTGGTCAAGGTATTTGCATGTTTATGAGGAAAAGTAATTAACATCTGTCACAAGCACACAATAGTTTGTCTAAAAGCAAGCACTGCTGGGTCTCGCCTGCATATCATTCAGAACAGGTTGAATTGATCTATTCAATTTCTGCAGGTCACATAAAGCTTTAATCAAGGTCATGATTAAAAAGCACCTGAAGGCAATGTTGAAAATCTATAATGAATCTGACCACCCCTCTTATTAATAAGGTACATCTGTTCATCACACGCACAAGAGTAAGAGAATGCTGTGTGCTATACAGGGTAGCAAAGCTATTAACTGCATTTTCAGTAGCCGAGCTTATAAGTAATTTGGCTTTTTTCAAACTAGTGCAGTTTCTTCAGTGTCACAACAATTTTCATTCTGTCTTATTGATATCCCTATTGTCTTCCCTATAATATCCCTATTGATATCCCTTACTGTACTTTTAATACACTTTTAATACAATGAAATGTGATTAAATGTTTTTTAATACAATAAAATGTGAATAAATGTTTTCCCTTTAAAGTTTCCATGTACATACTATAGGTACTTTGTATCTTGTTTTTTGGATTTAGTTTTCCTGCAACAACTTTTCTAGCATTTTCTATCTACTCTACTTTATGCATTTAATCTTTAAGTAGCTTATAATTTGGCAGGCTACAGTTTAAATGTTCCTTCTTTAAATCTGTATATTGGCCTACTCTTTAAATACCGTATGTATTTAGCATCTAATTCAGTTTTTGGATATGGAATCTGTATTACCAGGATAAATGTGGGTGTATCTTTATTTAGTACTGTTACAAATTATAGATTCATTTCTGCTAAGTGTTTTTAATATTCAATGCAACTAATTTAATTTATAGAGAAGGGTATAAATGGCCACCTGTCTGGGAAATCTGGCAAAATAATTAAAAAGTTTTGCAGAATGAATTGAGAGCAAACTATGACAAATTGCCAGGTAATTGTTTTACTATGTTCAGATTATTTCATCGTTCTTACATATGAAGTGCAGTGGCAGGGTAATGGCTAATGCATCATGCTGTCTAATAGGCAAGATACATGTCCACCACCTCCTATTAAGTGGTGGTTGATGCAATTCTGTGAATTCACTGCAGGGGAATTTTCAGCACTCTGCATGCTGGCTGTCCACGTTCTTCATTCCATGTGCTCCCACACATTGAGAAAAGATAATAAGAAAGAAAAAACAAACAACATGCTAAATATAGGAAACACACCATGATGTGTGATAGGTCACGTTTAGATGCATTTAGATCCTGCCAGACTCAACACTCAAATTCAAATGCTCATTTTGCCAGTGGTGATGTGGAAAATACAAATACTAAGCACTGGTATTAGTTAGTATACTTCTAAGTAAAACAATACAGTTTATGAAAAAAGGCACTTAAAAAGTGCTACAAGCAGTTAAAACTGAATTTAATCAAATAAAAAAAATCACTAGATTAGTATAATCTGAGTTACACTAATTATTTGAATTACTGTAACAATCCCTTAGAGATACATCATTAAACTGTGGTATACTGTAATAAAGTATGTAACTATAAACAATTGCAAATTACTACAGTGGTGCTCTACTGACACGCTGCAAAAATAACACGTCTCTACATAAGGAGAGATCAATACTTTTTTAAATTAACCCTTTATTTTAATATTCCACTTAAGACATTGTGCTAACTATAAGTAGCTAACTAGAACTACTTGTCAACTACCAGTCATTAGAGTATTAGTAAACAGATTAGTTCTATCTGCTAACATTTTACTTTAATGCTTTCTCAACAGACATTCGACTGACTATAAGTAACTTTGTAAGTATATTAACTTATTCTGCTAACCGTAACCTTTATCCTAGCCCTAACCTAACAGTCAATTAATACTGTCATAAGAGTTAGGTGACATGTTGTTGCAAATCAATATGTCTAAAGTGGACTATCAAAATAAACCAGGTTGGTGTGTAACCAACCTTTTTTAATTAGGGTTTAAATTTGTGGAGGCCAGCTTTTAAGTGTCAGCTTCATTAAGAAATCCTTTGTATGGTCTTGTGGTACACTCAGTACTAGCTGTGATATTTACCACTATAGCTTTGTACTGTATAAAGCAATAGTTCTTCACTGACTCGAGACCACTGATTCATAGCCCAGAAGGTTTTCTTAGTCATTTTATTTTGCACACAGGATTATGGCCATGACAGTAACAGCAAAAAGTGACTGAATCAGACTGTCAAGGACTAAAAACATGGTTGAAATAGTGGCATGTGTTGTATATTTAGAAGAGTGCTGTTCTCAGCTGTGTTTTAAATCTTTTAATGTATTGTCGGTTTAAGAACAGCCTGTTCTGTTGGTCAGCTGACTGATTGAGGCTCTCTAAAAATCCATGGAGAAATATAACAAGTTCACTTCCATGATGATGCTAATTCTGGGCAGTGATGTTTTTGATACACTCACTTTAGAAAATATTTACAAAAATATTTTTATAAAAATACACTTTAGTAAAAATGAGCATGTGTCTGTGTGTTTTCAAATTCAGTATGCTAATGTGGTAAAGTTTACTCCACTTTGAAATACACTGTGATCGTGGCCAACTGGAAACAAATTATGAGACTTTTTAAAGCCTTAAATAGTTTCTAGATACCCATTTAAAAAAATCACTTCAATAAATGAACCCAGCAGGTAGAGCTCCCATACTATAGATTATGATGAGCACTGAAGCAAGCTGCCCTTCACCAGTGCCACTTCTGTAGTGTATTAAAAGGCGAACAATATTTATTCATAGGTTTTTTTTCCTTCGCCTTGCACTATGGGAACCTTGGATGCATCAACTACAGAGGCTTAATACTATCAATGTGGGCCAAATGCAGTAGGAAAATCCTTGCATTTGTCTGGAAAGTGACATCTTCAATGCGTCCTGGATGTCTGAAGGCTTCTGAGCCCATTCCTGCCATCCAGACAACTAAAAAGGCTAACTAAACTTTTGGACGTTTGTAATACAGTGGTTTTTATTTTTTGGACAGTGGATTTTATTCTTGACAAGTGGGGTTAGCTACTTTTTTCTAGTGGTTCAATGAAATGGGCTTTTTAATTGGCCAATGTCAATGTCTGAACATGCCTGATATTTACATTCATGTAGGAAACAATAATTATTTAAAATTCTCTGAAAACTCTTTTTATATATAAACCATTCTGCACTCAGCTGTACTGCTCATTACCAAGTGTTTTAGTAGATTTTGACACTAGGTGAAATGACCACTTAATTAGACAATCAGACACGTTTTCAGACAAAGCTGAAAATATTAAAATGTAGGCATATTAATTTTGTCACTGATCTTTTTTAACAGTTCAGGATGAATTTACATAATAGAAAAGCTTTAACTGTTAGCTGATCGTGCTTTAAATTTTTTAAATGTTTTTTGGTATTGTTTTGTAATAGGTGCAATGCTGACACTATTCCTATTGAAATATTTTTCATGTTGAAAAGATTTTATGTATATTTCAGTTAGATCGATGCAGTACAGACTGCACTGACATTAATTGTGTGTCACTGAGGAATAACATAAAACTTTTTAATCGCCTATGAGAATGATAATAATATCTTTCCGCAGGCTGTGAGTCCCTTTCAGACACACATTAGCTTAAAAGGCTTTTGAGGCTGTCAATGGGAGTTCTCTGTAATTGAAACAGGGAATTTTTGATTCCACGGATATGTTGATTAACTACTGAGTCATTCCAATAAACAGTCACCAAATCCCCAAGTGTAACAGTTCATGCAATTATAGTATAAATAACAAGCCACATTTCCATAACATATTTGTGTGTTTGGTTCAATGAATGGGCTCGCAATAAGAAACGAACAGTCATTTAGTTCAATTTAGTGTCGGCAAAGCTTACGGGAGATAACAATTGAAAAATTCAATGCTTAAACTGAGTATTAAATTGAATAAATATGATTAGTATTGCAATGCCTTGGGTAGCACGTTGAGATGCATTTTGCACCAGTGAATGTAATTTTAGCTTGAATGAAGCTATGTAGTGCTTATCACATCATGTTGTGCTGCATCACAAATCTAGTGATTATAGTAATTAGTCGATATAACCATATTTGGAAAGCCATAATTGTTATTTACAGCCCCACGCTTCAAATATTAAAAAAAGGTGCCTTAGTAATGCTAATTTCACGTTTAAACATACAAATATATATTAAATAAAACATTTGGTAACACTTTATTCTACTGTGTCTTTGTTACGTTACATGTACTTACTATAGTACAGTTAATTATGCATAATTACGTGCAACTAACCCTAAACCAAACCATTACTACTAATAACTACACTGTAATAAGAAGCCCTGTAAAATAAAATGTAAATAAAAATAATTACGTGCAACATTTTAATATGTATCATTAAAATTTAAATATGTAAGTTTTGTCATTTTGCCATTTATGTTAACTGTTGATATTGTAATTAAGTGGTTGTATGTATTTAATATCATGTTCACGAATATAATTGTGCTGAATACAGATTGTTCTATACA
The DNA here is from genome assembly GCA_036877625.1 of Ambastaia sidthimunki. Classification (NCBI taxonomy): domain Eukaryota; kingdom Metazoa; phylum Chordata; class Actinopteri; order Cypriniformes; family Botiidae; genus Ambastaia; species Ambastaia sidthimunki. The sequence goes on along the minus strand of JAZGTK010010949.1, from coordinate 8,483 downwards.
AAATAACTATACTGTACACAGATAATTGTACAAAAAGTAATTGAAAACCAGCATCTAATATACACTGTGATCCTGACTTCTTTAGTGAGATGAAATGATGTGATTATTTATTCAAGCACATGAATTTCAATATGCGAGTCCAGCAGAAGAGCAGTGTACGAATTTATTGACTGCTGACCTCAACTTGTCCACTATGGTGATAACGCCTACAAATCAATACAGAGTACTATTGGTAAGACAATTAAAGCTGCTTTTCTAGTTGTGCATTACAAGGTGGTCCGCGGCAAGGGCAGAGCTTTGCTTTGTCATTGCAAGTCTTTATATTAATCTGTGTAATGTTTTAAAGACAAAAAAACAATAATGAAATGTCATTATTTAGAATCACTACATCATTTTCTACAATGCACAGCCTTTGGTCATCTTAATTTAGGATTTATTTTGAACTCACATTTTGTTGAGTTGTTTAAAACAAGGATAATTACGTTCTGCACAGTTGGTTTTAGTCTGTCAGCAAAACAAGTGTTAGTCACAGCAAAATAAAAACTTGACTGAGTTTGTGTCATAAAAATTAAATTGACAACCCAGTCAAAGTCAAGCTATGCATCACATAACTTGATCATAAGTGTATCTTTAAAAGTTTTCAGAAATGCTCTCTGGCTGGTGAATTCCAGGGATAAGGCCTTTATAACTAACCTGGAAGATATAGTAGACATATATGTATTCAAGTTTAAAGTGTTAAATAAATTTACCACATCATTTTGCAGCCTTTTGTGGAAAGAAAAATGTAATACATACATTATAAACTAGCCCAACAAGATAATCTAATTTGTGGTTACATTTTTCTTTTTCACATATTTTTATTTGATCCAGTTGTTTAAAAAATGTAATAACTGTTTATTTAACCTTAAAAACAGAATCTACTTGGACCAACTAATGTCCTGTATCTAGGGTTACAACCAACTGCTTTTTCCTACTGCCAGCACATGCATACAAATTAACAGTTAGAGGAAGGATTTCGCCCGACCCTGAGAGCATGACAAGTTTGGAAATTGAATTTAAATGTATTCCAAGCCTTACCTAAACCCAGACCTGAGAGGAAAAACACGGCTTCAATAGCATGCACAAATACTTGCACACCTCTACAAAAATGGCAAGATATAGATGCTAAGGCTTTCTCTTTATTGTAATTCACATATACTAAACTAGAGTGAAAATGCCATAACTTACAGATGGCTGAGATAGATCATACTCATCTTTAGCCATATTTTGTATGCTCAATGAGTGTCAACAATTCAAAGAGATGCCACATCCCATCTGTGTACTGTCAACTTTTCCACACTGAAATCTGCTGGTATAGAAACACCTGTTTTATTTCACGCTGCTGTTTGTAAAGCCTCATTCTGCGGCCTCCGTGCGACTCTTTCACTGCTATTCCTGCTGCTTAATCGTAGCTAATGTTGTCATCCACTCGACATCTGGTGATTTTGCTGATGTGTTGTCTTTGATGGAGTCTAATGTGGATTGTGTGCACATCCTCTCTGAAACGCTATTATTACTTGCTCCATCAACTTTTCGCAGCCATCCTTGACTGCTAATGAATGACTTTCGCTTTAAAGAAGCAGTTCAACATTCTGACATCTTTAACTCATTTAGTCCTTATGCTGTTGTTTTTGTCGTAACACAAAATACGACATTTATAAGTTGTTTTCCATATATCGAAAATTCAAAGTGACAACATCTGTCAAGCTCAAAAAACACTATATAAGGATTTTGAGCAGCACCGCCAAAAGATGCTGAACAGCGATGCTGGTGTATGTACACTCATAGAAAGCAATATGTTTGATTTTTAAAGATGTGTGACGACGCAACATTTCTCGTCTGGTTTGCGGCCCCCTTTATAGTTAGCAGAATGTCTAAAGTAAACTATTGAGATAAAGTGTGAGAAACAGATTTGTGTTTTAAAAAAACAGCATACAGGTTTGAGACATTTCTGAGACGTAGATTACCAAAATTTATCTTGAAAGCATCTTCATGAAATTACTGTTTCTATTCTTCAGGCATTCATGGCCATTGATGATGGATGTGTCTGTGATATATAATGATTAACTGAGTAATGATGGATGAAAAAAATGAAAGGATATACTGATCCTCATAGAATGACCCAGGGTTACAGAGCAGATGATGTAGACATCAGTTTCTGACTTTGCGTATGTAGATTTATTGACAGCCCAGAGGGTGAATGGAGTGCTAATAAATTAGCAGGCCTGATTTCTTTCCTAATGTCACTTCCTTGAGAAACCAGCTTGTTTCATTCCCAGCTCGTCAAAGCCATTTACTTTTTCCATGGTCTACAAAAGTGTTCGTTTTACCAGCTGTAATTGGCTGTGCATGACTTGAGACTGACACAAAGCACTGCTGAGGAATCAAAACAAGAGTAAATTGAAATCGATGCCAACATCTATATGCAGATGCACTCGCAGGCTTTATTTAACATTTGCTAATGGTGTCTGGCTGAGGTTGCAACGATTTCACCTTATTTTACTTTCAGCAGAAAAACAGGTGAGGTTGAAAGGACAATTATATAATCTCTCTCTATTGAGGTCTATATACCTCTTTAATAAGATCAGTCACATTTCTGATGATGGGGGTTTGGTGTGCTGCATTTTGAGAAAACTCGCTGTGACACGTCAGCATTACACTTGGACCAATTGAATTCTGACTAGTGTGATTATGGAACACAATTAAGGAGAACATCTCAGTTACTGTTGTAACCCTTGTTACGTTGAGGTTTGACGTATGGGGTCTCGCTTGAGATCCCAAATCACCTTTGAGTAGTAGAAAACCAGTCAATGAACATCAGCCGGTAAGATTTGCATGCCAGGCCATACCTACCTCTATGGGTATGGAAGCTGGCTGCACACTTCAAACACACTTTATTCAGATTTGTGCTGAGGAGCCAAGATGGAATCCTGGGTTACAGTAGTAACCGAGACCGTAATGTTAGTCACATTCGACACAACATCGTAATCTGACGTATGAGATCTGTGTTACGAACTGTATTATGGACATTAGGGATGCAGATGTGTGCTACGTGACAACTGACATTGCAGCTCCTAACCTTCTCAAAAGTAATTTAAGGGAGAAGGTGCTTCTGGTCCTTTGGTACCTCCTCTTACCCCTAGCTATGCAAGGTGTTACCACTGAGGGAACATATCTAATCCAATGGAAAAGGGATGCTACAGAGACCACTTCCCACCCTAACAATGTGACATGTGGAAATACTCATATAGGCTGGCCCATGGGCAGTGCTACATATGAAAACTCTCAAATGAGGTCCTTCCTGAACGGGAGAATTTCTACAAATATAGAGAAGGAGCAAAATAGTCTGCCAAGGGAAAGGCAGGGATTTACCAACATGAGTTTCACGCTACACATATGGGATTACCTAGAGGGAATCACTACATATGGGGCATCTGGCCCAGTACAGGGGCTGACCAGAGAGCTTGCTAACACAAGTTCTGGGCCTGGCATCAGATTCCTGTGCTGAGCCAAACTGCCTTAAGGGTTCAGCAGCTGGGGAACCTGCCTGGGGAGCATGAGAGGCACACACATCCCCCCATATCAGGGGCAAGGTGCCACAAGCTAACACCATGCCAGTGCCCCTGCAACTACCTACTCAAACTCAAAACATGGAAGAAAACTGGCTTTTTTCAGAGATTGCAGAATTTTGCAAAGGTGTTGCCCAGTCTGCAGTGCAAACTCCTAGGAGGAGGCCATACTTCTTGTTGAGTGAGCCATTACAACAAGGGAGCATGGCACATTCTGGGCTTAGTACACCAGGCCGATGGCATCCACTATCCTGTGGGTCAACCATTGCTTGGAGACAGCCTTTCCCCTCTGCCGGCTTCCAAAGCAGACAAAGAGCTGCGCAGAACTCCTGAAGCTCTGTGTGCAGACCATTTAAATGTGCAGGCAACGAACGGGACACAGCAAGCAAAGAATGGCCTCATCCAGGGACAGTGCTTGCAGGTTCACCACCTGATTTCTGAAAGGATTGGTCAGAGCACTGGGCACATATCTAGGTAAGGGTCTCAAGACCACCTGAGAATCAGCTGGCCTGAACTCTAGGCATGTTTCATGGACCGAAAATGCCTGCAGATGAGACCCCATATGTCACACTTCAATGTAATGTTGAACATGACTGACTGAAAGTAAACATGAGAAGACCCTTCTTCATGGAAGAGTGATTTACCGTAAGTTATGTAACTTTACCGTATGAGTTTACCTTACATTCCATTCAAAGATGCTCTTCATGTTCTGTTTATGCTTTACATCTGACTGTTCACTAGGGTGATTTCATTCACATTTGTAGGTAATTGCATGTAAATAAAAACATTTTTTACATTGGAATGGAATATCATTTATCCAAACATACAAAAATGAAAAAAGAAGTATCCTATAAATACACTTTCTGTACAAATAATTATGAGATCATAGTGTTACACCTGGGGCCATTTTTTTCCACATTTTACAGAACTATGCGTGTAAAACTCATATTTAAGAGTGCGGATATAATCAGAATGCCTTATTGTTCACAAACACTCATCATTCACAAAGGTTTACACATCCCCAGCCCTAAAACTTTAGCTTATTTGTTCACACTTTGATTGAGCTACTATTAAGAGTGTGGTACACTTAGCTTTAACAAACTCCACATGTTTTAATAGAAAAAACATCAGAAAATGTATGCTTAAACACAAGTCCAACTGGGTCTAATTGTATGTTAGAAACCAGGGCAGTTAGTTGGATTTGTTCTACTCATTTCACAAGATGGAAAGAAGCATTTGTACTTTAGCTCAAAACTTCAAAAAATCCTTGTATGATAAAGTAATGTAACGTATAATGATAAAGCTTTGAATTGTCCCCACTCACAGGCTGCTAAATGATAAATTACCTCATTTAAAGAGAATGGATTTAGGCTGTTTTGTTCCGGGCTACATCAGGAATGACAGCATTATGCTTATGGCAGCTTTGCATCATGTATTCTATACTCTATCCCACATTATAATCTCAGTCCACATTATTTAGATGGACTGACAGTCGACGTGAAGCACCATTTACTAGGCATTTGACTTTTGACTTTGACTTTTTTAAAGATATTTAATAAAAAGTTTTGTAGGATGTGGCTTGTTTTATACGGTGGGAGTTGATTGGTTTGTGTGCAGTTACTGTATGTAACAAACTGGAGCATGTGATTGGTGGGGGGAGAGTTTAAATCAGCTGAGAAGAAAGTTGTTTTAGTGGTGGATAGGTAATTACATTTTGCCAATAGAGTATGATAACAAACAAATTCATTTTTCTCAGAACAAATATGTGACTATGTAACGATAAATCATGCACAATAAGACAAGACCATGTTTTAAGAAAGTAAATAGTCAATTTCAAAATCATGTTGTTTTTAAACAAGGTGTAGGACTCTGTTGTTCCGCAGTGTACCGTTTCATAAGGTACAAATCAGGCCTATTTATTATAAGATGTAATGATCAGAAGTACATTTTTTTCCAATGGCATGACAAAGTATGCTTTCAGCAGCAATTGTATCTGTGAAAAAAAGCAGTAGCAGTTTTGTTTCTGAGAATGCATCGTACATCTGTGATTGAGTCGAGAACCCCAAAAGGCAGCTGGCAGTCCAAGCGTGCTTTGGAAAACACTTTGGAAGTGTATTGATCTACTACATTACATTTCAATGCAACTTCCACTTTCAAGTTTGCAATTATTCAGGAACACATCCATCAGTGTATTGTAAAGTTGATTACACAAGCATATGGCATCATTGTGTGATCAAAAGCTTTCTCGAAACACCTTAGCCGGTCCCAAGAAAATCTCTGAGAAGTTCCTTAAGTTTATGCATTTGGCAAATGCTTTTCTCCAAAGTGCCTTGCATTGCGTTTAAGGTATGCATTTTATCGATTCATGTGTTCCCTGTGAATTAAACCCACAATATTGCCATTACTAGCATCATGCTTTACTGTGTGAGCCATATTGTGGCACAAAATGAATTTGCTGCAGCATTTACAGGTTTTTATGGGCACACTGGGCATATTGTAAAAGTGTTACTGTATATTGGCCGCATATGCTTTGTTTTCCAAACAGCCTTAACAGCTGCTATGTTGTCAAGGTCATTTTTTGTTATAATAATTGTTTTATAGGGTACAAATAAACATATTCAAAATGGTAGTAACATATAACAGTGATGTCCTGCACCATTAAGTAGGACATACATCAAAACAGTCAAAAGCATTGCAACTCAGCCGAAGCTGTGAATTTTTTTTATGTAAAAACAGGTGCAGGAGACTAACCTTTATTTCTTGTGTCCTCAGGTCAAACTTGTGGTGGCCTGGTACAGGGCCTCAATGGAACCATAGAGAGTCCTGGCTTTCCTCATGGCTATCCAAACTACGCCAACTGTACATGGATCATAGTCACCGGAGAGCGGAACAGAATACAGTTGTCATTTCACACCTTCGCTCTGGAGGAGGACTTTGACATTGTCTCCATCTATGATGGACAACCACAGCCCGGCAACCTGAAGATGAGGTGAGCTTTGCATTATTCGCTTCAAGGCACAGTTGCTACACAGTGCCCCTGCTTTGGCCCTGTATACACGGTCAAATGCACTTTTATGGTTACTGTTTTGCTTGTAAAGGATATGGATGGTAATTGTAAAAAGGTTGCGTTGCCTGTTTCTCCCAACTGGAAGCATTGTGTCAGATACTTAGCTCTATGCACAGGAATACCCCTTCGCAGGAGAGAGGAAGTGTTTTGTTATAATTTCCTCTGACTGCACATTATTGAAATATAAATTATCCCACGCCATACTATACAGAGGGGCGGAGAGCTGGCACCTATCAAATGTAGTTTGCAAAAGAAGAGACTGTCGTTATAATGCAAATTTATTGTATACAGTGAGTAGAGATGCAATACTTGCCTTAGCCAAAAGTTTATTTATGGTTCTTAAAGAAAGCTGGTAGAAGGATATATTAGGCAGCATTTTGGAGCCTGAAGTATCTAATAGATTAACAAATGATTAAGAGAGACAAAGTGAAAAGACTAGCTGGAAATGGACTATCTATAGTTCTATCTACAGACGTACAATGCTTTTAAGTGTCAGATGAATTATGCAAGGATTTGCATAAAGACAGAACTGAGACACTTTCAGTGCAATGACTTAGCAGATGTGCCCATGGATAAGAAAAGGCTACCCATCCCATCCAAAAGGGTGCGATTAGCAGCAAAATTTGGCACATAGCAATAGCTGCATTTGTGGAGTTGGTTCTATTTGCAGATGGACTCATTTCCTATCTATTTTTTACATCTGTTTTCTCTGTAGACACACATTTATCAAAGCAACCTTTCAGAATGCAAACTATATGCACATTCTCAAAGGCTGCTTTGGTAAATAAATGTTTTGTATATTGGTTTTATGCAGGTAGCAAAAATAAAATGCACACATAAAAAAATATAGAGATGAAAATCAATGTTAAAATTGACAATGTGAGTATTTGACAATGATTGACAAGTAAATGTTTTGCAATGATAGTTATTTTGTATAAAATAAATGTTTGTCTATAATTGTCATAATTCTTTATCAAAGTGTAGAACATTGCTCCACCTCTACCAACCAGAATGATTGTGCTCTCAGATCACTGTGGAATGAACTGATGAGAACTTTATACAGAAGAATATAGGCCCCTAAAGTAAAAAAAGTAAAAAAAAATAAAATCAAGTCCCACCTTACATTCATGTGTTTATTTAAATACGCTGTATGGATGGGAAGTGCATTAGACTATAAAAGCTAAATTGTTTCATGTTGGCTTTAACCCAAATGTGCCATTTATTATTAGTTGATGTGGTTACAGTTTACCGGATCTTTATCCACAGTTTATACAAGGACATTCTGAAAACAGTGCATTATGCATGTGCAACAATTGTGACCTGTCATTTCTAATATTGTTTGTAGTCTTGGCTCTGTTCAAATATCATTTCCTGTCACAGTAGGAGCGAGAGATGTATTAAGATGGCCCAGAGTTGCTATGCAATAACTGTTTTTACGATAAAAACAAAGAGACTTTATTTCTACTGCACTTTTGACACTCCTCTGAGGCGTTGTGTAGTAATACATCAACATCCTAAGGGAGAATATGAACACATATTCTTGTGTCAGTGTTACCAAAAGACAAATAGTTTTAGAATTTTCTCTGCATTTCTGTGGGAGGAATCAATTGAGTTCAGTGCCAACTGTTCGCAGTCCCACTTGAAACATTTGCTTATAATGTTACATAACATGGATATTAGTGATATATATCATGTACTTTCTAGTTTAATTCACATATGCATGCATTTTCATTCTTTGTTTTTGTTTTCTTCTTTGCATTCAGGTGTCATTTCAGAGAGAAATCCCCAGTGATTTGTGCAAGACTATA
>JAZGTK010010948.1:0-15997 GCA_036877625.1 Ambastaia sidthimunki | reverse complement strand
CGTTTCTGTATATACCCGTGCAAAGTGTGCACAAACCGAAATTAAAAAAATATATTAAGAATAACGCACCCTTGGTCCATCATCTCCCGGAGGGCCTGGCAGACCAATCGTACCAACCTCGCCCTGAAACGAACATGCATGAAATGACAGAGGATGAAACAGTAAATGTATTATTATGGTCTCTGCCTGCTCTTGGCTCTGTGCATTGACCACTATTTATAAGACTGCATGCCTATAGAGAAGGCTATAACATACTGTGGCCTGTAATTACCCAGGGCAGGATTAAAAAGACAGCGTTTGGATGGAAATATACATGGTTCCCTGTGATCAAGGGCCCTTTTTCAGTAAGCTAGTCAAGGCTACGCATGCCATGCTGTGCTGTGCCTAGTCAAAGCCGTTTTCCTTTGCCAGAGGAGCACTAGCATGCCAAACAACGCCAGAATAATGTCAGCTTCTCCTGCCACTTTGTCTGACTGTCTGCATGCTAAACGAAAGTTGCAGCAGAAGACATGGAACATTATAAAAATGTACAAGTCTATTTAATTCCTGGCTACAGCAGATGAGAAACAGTTGTTTAAACAGAGTTAACAAAATACACTAAATTTCTGTATGAAGGCTAACGTTTGAAAAAATTAATAAAAACAGACGTGAATTGTTCCCACATCCATAAAATGCTGTTTGAGTCAAGCTGAAAGTTTGATAAATACGCATTAAAAGATGTTTTTTCTCATGGATGGTGGCCAGACCTCCTCTCTGCTGTCTAGAACAACTGAGTTTGATTTCAATGATTACAACAATAGTCAGAAACTAAGTGCAAGTTTTCTTAAGAAGTTTAGAACTTACCCTGTGTCCTTTCTCACCAGGTAGACCAGGAAGTCCATCAAATCCTCTGTCACCCTATTCAAAACGAATACAATATTATGTAATTTTATTCTATACATATATATTCTTACATATATATTGGACACTTGCCACTGATGGTCACATCAGAAACAGCTGTTATGAAATAAAGATCAGGGCTCATTGTGTGGAGAGGAGTGTTGATTTTACCTTGGTTCCTGATTCACCAGGAAGTCCTCTGGCTCCATCAGCTCCATTTCGGCCCTGTACAACCAGGTCGCATCATCAACTAAACACTATGTACTATGAGCTGGTTAATGTGCTTAACATATGAAGACAAGCCAATGAGTGAGTGAGCACACCCAAAAACAAACCAAATAATATGTGTTGAGTCTATACAGGCAGTTGTGACAGCTTGACTCATTTATAACGAATCTGTGAATAAACTGTGTCAAAGTAGAATGTGGGAAACTTTTGGCACGTCATGTCTGAAACTGGCAGATGTGAGGGGGAATTGGACAGACAGCTGACATTTTGTTGAGCTAAAACAGGTAAATAAAGGTCAAAGCTAATAGATGTGGACAGTGTCATGGAAAATCTGGTGCATGGTTGAAGAGTGAACTGTGAGTCTTTGAGCTTTGAGGACTTCAGCAGAAGTATAGCAAATGTAGCAGGTACATCATGTCACAGTCATACACTGCCACAGGCAAACCTGAGCTTGTGACAAAACAGAGACTAGTTGCACAAAAGCAGCATCTGGAACTTTCTTACCCTCTTGCCTGGTTTTCCAGGAGCTCCAGTAGGACCTTGAAGTCCTCTCGGTCCCTTAAAAAACACAGAACGTTCTTTAATTAATCTTCTGCTAAACGACCAATACATACAATGTTACGTATAATATGAAAAAATGGCCCAGATGAAATTTGCAGAGTTTAAGCTGTGTAATGGATATTTATATGTTTATAATGGATTTACATGGTAAGATTTAAACAGTGCTACAAATACTACAGTCTTATTACAAAAATGAAAGACATTAAAACAGGTCTGTAGAGTCTACAGAGGAATAATAACCTGTGGGCCAGAATCTCCACCGTCTCCTTTAGCACCAGATGCACCAGGACCACCCTGAAACACACACACAGACTGTTAACCTCTCACACCCAGACACACTTTCTAAACACTAATATCATATCCATGGCGTTGTGTTTGGGTCACACATGCTGACTACTTTTAAAAGGTGTTCAGGTGGGAGGCAGCTGTGTGAGAGTGAGAAATTCTTGGGAAATTCTTAGTGTAATTTACCTCAAACAGATGAAGATAGTGATAAGTGCATGGCAGAAAAATAACAGCCTGACAGCACATTAGAACCAAAGAACCGCTTATTCTCTGATCATACATCATAAGATGAATTTAACACACGTTCTTATTAGTGTTTGCATGATAAGATCAAGGAAATGGTTTAAAATCAGATCAAAATGACAGAAAAAGAGTCATTTGACAAGATAAATCTTGGCATTCATGTGGCTTTTTACGTCATGTGCATTTAAATAGCAAACAGGTCATTTGTGTTCCTCATCTATGGAAGTCAAAGATGAGACACTCACCACAGGGCCGGCACGTCCTGTCAATCCCATTGGACCAGGTGGTCCCCTCATGGTCAACTGCATGGGCATAAAAAGCAGTCAGAACACATACAGCACATGGACAGAATATTGGCCATTTCTCAAGATGAAATGATGGCAAAACTGAAATCATCAGTAAAAGATAAAGCTGTTTACAGAGTGTTAGAGTGTACAGAGTTTAAATTATCAATCTGCATGGTGGGCCTCTTAAAAGTTATGTAACTTCTTTGCTACTTCAGCCAATATACTGCCATACAAAAAACTGCCTCTCTACATTAATTTAGGAAAGGAAAATGTATTTTAACATTAACGCAATTTAAACAGGGGTTCTCACCCGGGCCTGGGCCAGAATGGCTTGGGCCTGAGCTTCTTGTGCTGTCACCACTGGACCTTTTAAAGCTTCTCCACCAGCCCGGAACTGTAAGAGAAACATCCACAAACACATAAGTAGGAGGTTTATTTTAATCCTTTGGTCCACTCACAAATTTACAGGAGTCGCTGGATTTACTATAACATACAGTGGCCTCATCAGCCTTGTCATTATGGCTTAACTTTTGGGTTCCAAAGTGCCAGTTTGTATAGTGTTACTGTAGACTGAGTACAGTAAGTGCTGTGGGGTTATGGTTATGGGGTGGAGTTTGGGTTCTGTGCAGCTGTAACAATTCATAACCCAGTTGAACATTTACAATGATAGTAATTTGTCAGATGTTACAGCAAGTCAGCATTTGCAGTTGCTGTAGAATCATCATCAGAATCATCAGAAATGTAAGAGTTGCACAGGCTTACTGGTAACATGAGGATGGTGCCGGAGGGCCCTGGAGCTCCATCTGCTCCTGGCAAACCAGGACGACCAGGAGGCCCCTGAGAGAGAGAGAGAGAGAGAGAGAGGATAGAGAGAGTGTGTGAAAGAGAGCAGAAGTAAATGAGGCATAATGCATATGAGAAATGCATGTAAATGGGTGGACAAAAAAAGCTCCTTTTCACAAATTGCACCTAAACTGCGGAAGATTTCCACAAAATTACTTACGCCCAACGACAAAAATAGCTAATCGAGTTAAGACCCATCATTATCTCGTAATGATATATTTAGCTTTATTTCACTTTATATTTACACTGAGGTTTAGGTATGTGTTGCATTGTTTACAGTTCATTTTATTACACTGTTTATTTGTGCACACTCGTAATATATCTGACACCCCATAAGAAAGAGTGGAAGAAGACCATAATGCAAACACACATATTTGATGGAATGCTGGAGCAGTTTTGTGAAGGATCTCTTTAGCAGGCATGTCACGGTTCTGTCTTAAATGGCTCACTTTAAATCGTTCCCATATGACTGTGTAATAGCATGCGTGTGCGCGAGTATATTGCAGGCTGGGCTAACATCCTTTCTGCTTAACACATACACTGACACCTAGCACACAAGGGCTCCCAGATATATAGTAAGAATGGTGGGTTGTGCATACTAGTTAAAAACTTTTCAGGCAATGGGAAATGGCTGTTCCTGCTAATTGTTAATGCGTGTTTGGCTACAAAAGTTGTTGTTTTGCTTCGTATACGGAGGATAAAGTGGAAAGATAGTTCCCCTGTCAGACAAAAAGCCCTTTGTATTGAAAGATTTAGTTAAGTCATTGGTGGTGGGAGTGCTGTCCGTTTACCAGAATGCACTGAAAGAGTTAACCCTGTGGGAGATGTTAAAAAGGAGACCAGATGCCAATAAATTTACAGTATAGAAGAAACACCAGCTTTCTGTTTGTATGGAGGACTATGGAGGATCTATTCTCTTTGAATCAATCAAGAGAGTGCATTTACAATACTTAAAACACCTAGATGGATAAATACTGATTCATGGCTGAATGAGTAAGTACTAATGTGAATTAGAGGTTCTAAGGTTTTCTCATCTTCTGGTCACATTATTAAAGTGAGGATTTATGGGCGGATCTGGTTTCACACTGGTCTCCCAAGTCTTCTAGTAGGAACATCTGATCACTCACATAGTAACAACATGCTGCTTGTCATTAGCTAATACTGTCAGTGCCGTGGAATAGTTTACTATGCTTTAAACAATGTCAGCTTTAACTGTGACCTTATGTGGAAGTCAAAAACTACTTACTCCTTTTAATATTGTGATAAAAAGGTTTGTGAAATGTTCTGCCGAGGCTACTGTTACCTGTAATTGGTCTCATTTCACTGTCTACTTGGACAAGGTGTCTGACACCATGTTTGAATGTAGGTGCAGGCTCTGTTTTGCACCACAGCATTTACAGACAATAAGCAGAACAAGATAAGATGTTATTTTTGAAAACCTTTAACTTACTCTCTCACCAGGATCTCCATGGGAGCCCGGGGAGCCTTGTGTACCTGGAGTGCCGGGAAGGCCCTATAAAGCAAAAGTAACGAAAGACCCACACCAACTCTAAGTTATTTTTACTGGCAGTGGCTACGACATTTTCCACAAAGGTATTTTTTCCCACAGTTTCTTCATGTGTGAAAAGAATGTGGAAAATTGTGATACTCACAGCAGGCCCTGGTGGTCCTGGGGGTCCCTCTATAAGCATCCCCTAAAAAAACAAGAAAAAAAGAGAGGAAGAGAAACATCAGTATGGAACATGCTGAGCAGGCTGTAAATCTCTAAGTATGAGCAATGTGGAAGCTTAAATAAATCAGTAAAAAAAAATAGGTAACTTAAAAGATGTGGCTCATTTGGTCCAAATGACATAGTTGCCCATTTTCACATTTAAGAAAGATGAATAATGTAATTGGTGTCAAAAATTAGATGAATAATACATTGACCTTTTTGCTGGACTGCTACTGTTTTCACATCCCCATTTTTCAGGTAACAATGATACAAAAATTAATGAATATTGCTTTGCCATATAAAAAAAAACAGCTCCATTTGTATTATTGCATTATTTGTAATTGCATTTAATGTGTTACTTGTAAAAGCTGCATGCAGAGTTTTCCTACCGGTTCAATGACTGCAGGTTCACCTTTTTGCCCCTTCTCACCACCATAGCCACCAACCTACAACAGAGGCAGAAAAAACTGAGATTCAATGACAGGGGAAGCACTATTCTTCTAGACCACACAGCTGTAAAACAGTACATTAAATTAAAGCTACAGTAATGCACTAAATAAACTCTACATCACTCTATAAAGGTAAGTGGTGAACTATAAGCCCAGTCACTGCTGTGAGGATGATTAGAATTGAAGTGATGAAGTCTTGCAGACAGAGTTGGGCCAAAGTCAGAATTAAGAAACTAGTTCCCTTTAAATTTATGAGTTAGAATTGTAATTAAATTGACCAAACCCCACATGGTGTTAAATTAAAATCTAAATAGAAACGACACAGACAAACATACTAAACTGCAATTTAATTTAATCTGTTTTAATTCAATCTAAAATTTGAAAACATTGATTATATAATAGAGCATTCTGGGAAATTAAGTGTTGTTTGCCACAGTCCATGACATTAACTACTTAACTATGTTTAATTTATTAAAGGCTGGGTAGGTCATTTTGCAGAGGCTAGCAATAGCAAGTTAGCGTTGAATACATAATAATATATATTTCAAACAGGTTACTAATGCCTGATGTTTCTTGAAATCCAGGAGCTTAAATGGGAGTAAATTGGTGTTCCGAATTAAATTCTAAATGGTACACAACCCAAGACAAACAAGACAAGTGCCCTGTCATTTAAGAATATTTATACAATAATTACACATACGCATCATCCAAGACATTCAGTAATTTAGTTTGCATGTTTGTTGTCTGGTCTGTGGACCAGAATGATATTTCCCTCCTGGAATTAAGAATATAGCACAAAGCCACTGTGGTCAGTGTGTGTGTGTGTCTGTGTGAGAGAATGAGTGCTATGAAAATAAGTAGTCAAATTATACCAGAATAACACAATCACACAACTAATATTTAATTTCCTGTGTCCTACACACCACAAGTAAAATAGCTAAAGATAAAAGTCATTTATATGCTGCTGTGTCAAAAGAAAAACTGAACATGATAGCAAGGCAAAAGGGATATTATATAATATGATATTATATAATTTAACTTTTTAGTATTACAATGTTTCGGCATAAGTGTGATACAGAAGACAACTTACATTGCTCTCTGTGACCTCCGTCTCAGCGGGTCGACCTGGACCGAACTCGTCCTCATAAGCAGAACCAGTGGGTTTGGCTCCGTTCGTATTGTAGTCGTAGAATGAATCATCATAATGGCTGGGGTCTATTTCTTTTGCGTCATATTCGTTAATGTCATATTCCTTAAAATCTTGAGTGTTGGCCTCATTAGTGCTTTTGGACTCAACAATTTCCACATTCTCGTTGGGGGCAACAGTGGGATCCACTCCAACCTCTTCCATTCCTGTAATGTAGTCATCCACTATTTTCTCCTTGTCTTCTGTATTCTTGGTTGGTGGAAGACAAATCATAGAAGGTATTAGTTGATGTACACACCAAAATACATATCACAACTCCTTTAATAAAACAGGTAATGTAATTAAACAGGTATGTAATTAAAGTTGCAATCCATAACTTTTGCCTCTTTACCGCCTTCTCTGTTTGAAACAGAGTTTCAAACATAAGTTTCTCTCGAGACTGACCTCGAGTGTTTTGCGTTTAAAGTGGTTGGCCAGCAGGAGAAACCTTAATGACATTTTTACAGGCGAACTCAAAAGAGCCACAACAACTTCAGGCGAACACCTTGATTTGTGTTTACTGGAACCCAATGCTTTCCAAAGCACACAAGGCAGTGAGAAGCGAACAATGGTTTTCTGAAATCAATTAAATCTTGTATCGCTCATATTACATTGAAATCTTGTATTGCTCTGCTTTCCACCAAGATTGATGCTATTTTAAGCCTTTTTTTTCTCTGTCAGAAATAGACAGTTTTTCTCAGCCAGGGGGCCTCTATGCAGTGAAGAAATGTATTTAGCATTCCTCTTGTTAATCCCAGTCTTGTGTTGTATACCAGCAGTGGTTTATAAGGTTGTATCAACCCCTCTAGGTGTATTCAAAGCAGACATTTGGCTTTTACACAGACACACTGTTCCTGTTAAAGCTGTATGTTCTTCATTTAGACTACATTTGTGCAGTCCTAAAACAAACTGCAATAGAATAGTCAGACTTGGGAAATACATCAATAAGAAAAGAAGGAGCGATTTCACTAAATTTGGTTGGATGCTATCTTTTAAATGGCACAGTGGTTTTTATTTGATAGTGTACCTATAAATGTCAGACTGATGTACAACCAGTCAGTTAAGAGAGATCACAATGAACCACCTCAAGAAATCTAAGAAAAGCTAAATTAAATTAAATACTTTTTAATGGGGAACAAATGACTGAGTACTGCTACTAATAAACAATGGAAAATGAGATTAGATTGGGAGCGTGCAGATCTTTACCTCATTATTTGGAAGAGAAACGGAAGGGGCTTCAGTTCCATAGTCCTGTTCAACATAGTAGTCAGTTTCAGCAATGTGAGGCTGTGTAAACGTCAAACAAAGGGTTCACGTCATTCAGAGCGAATACAAATCCAATCCAGTCTTGAAATTTCAACATTAATGTATTGTCAGGGTGAAACAACAATTCAGTTTATATTTGACATATGAGAAAGGTCCAAAATTAATACTTGCCAAGTTCTAAATGTGAGTAAAAATCTATTTTGATAATTAAACTATTACTGGAGTTAATAACAATAAAACTGGAGTTACTCACCAGTTGGAAGCTGTAA
The DNA here is from genome assembly GCA_036877625.1 of Ambastaia sidthimunki. NCBI lineage: Eukaryota > Metazoa > Chordata > Actinopteri > Cypriniformes > Botiidae > Ambastaia > Ambastaia sidthimunki. The sequence goes on along the minus strand of JAZGTK010010948.1, from coordinate 7,790 downwards.
CAATGTCTTAAAATCACCTTTTTTGTCTTAAAATCACCAACAATTATATTCTGACCCTTACTAATGTGATGCAAATCAAACTGTCTTCTAAACAATGAGAAAAAAGCATGTGTCCTTGTTTTTCACTTTTACCTCAGTCTACCATCAAAAGATTATCAGTTTTTTTTTTACAAGTTACAAGTTGTTGTTTTTTCACTCCAGACCTCTATGTAGTGACACTACATGTGGAATATTTCCCACATTAAACAGTCAAAAATATGAGGGGTTAAAAACTAAATCACAAAGTGTCTTTATGTTTTTATAGCATAGTTTTACTGAGACAGACCTCACATATGATGCTAAAAGCTTTTTGTTTTATGCCTGGTAATACATATTATTGGCTAGTAAATGTCTCAGCTTAATTTTGGACTCTGCATATCATTCAAAGTACAATGATGAAAGTGATGTCATGTGCAGACAGTGAAAGGACAGTGGAGGAGATTGTTGTTGGAAGTTTAAATCTCGAGTAATAAATCAGAGACCACACAGAGTGAAAGTGGGCAGTGTCACAGTCTCACAGTGATTAACATGCACCTGGGCCATGCGGATGAGCAACAGTGTTTACCTTGGTGTCCGTATGGACCTCTTCAGTGGGAATATCAGTGGGAGTCAATTCTTCTGTGTATTCGTAGAACTCACTATAATCAGTGTATTCAGTATTGTACTGAGGGAGAGGCAGGATACATGTTAGAGGAACAGATAAATGCAAGTCACTATATATGCTTAAAAAGTTTGTAAGTATAAAAAACATATCACACAATTTTCCTGTGTATGCTGTTAACATTATCAGTGAATTACAAACCCTTCTGTAGTTCAAAGCAGAACTGTTATTTATTTGATCCTCTGTCTCTTTAAATTATTAACTGATCAACTGATCAAGTAAACAATGCGAATTATGTTCTTAGCATGATTCAGCTTCTTTGGAACATTTAACTGCATATAAAGGTCAAATTATCAGAAGTAAAGCCAGTGTGATGGTGGTCCAAGAAGATTTACAACCTGCCTGTTACACTGTATTTATCTTCATAAACTTTAAGCTACCTGCTATATTACCACACCATGGATCTTAAAAAAATACCCCAATGTGGACTTGATGTCCATGTTGACAAACAATCATAAACGCAAGCCTCAGACTCTCCAGTTCTAATATTTTACACAAGCCCAGTTTGAAGCCGAGGAGATTAAGTTAACAGGCATTCTGTGATATGCCCTTGTGCATCACAGACAGATGAATGTAAATTTCAGTGAAACAGCTGAGCTCATAAAAATTATAAAAAAAAAAGAACTGAGGCTCAGCGGACTGGCCGTGTTCCACTGACTACTAAATAAAAGTGAAAAGGAAGAATTGTCCAGCTGTGAGTGAGTTTACACCATTAAAAGGTCTTGCCAAGCCCTGCCAAGATTCTGCCATGACTGTGGGCAGCGAGCTGGATAAAAGACATAAATATCATCCTGGGCCATTAAAAATGCGTCCCCATTTCCCACACGTGTCCTAAAGCATTCGGTACAGTGCAGGGGGGCTTCCTGGAGGGGAATACAGCAGGCCTACATTTCCAATGCTCTCTGCTATATATAGATGTTAGACTAATGCTGGACTCAGTTATAGTACAACAAATTTAAAGCTGATTACAAAGCTTTATATCATCAAACAGATATATAGCTGCATAGTTATGTGATAAATTTCCATCACATTGGATCAATTTACTCATTTGTCTGTTGGCTTTGTTCTTGCGTCATCGTCTGCAATATGTGATGAAGCTACATTTTCCATCTCCCCGAGTAGCCCTCAATTCCCTGTGTAGCTGTTATGGTGATTTATCCTCATGTTACAATCAGGAGCTCTTTAACAGCTGAGGCGCATAACTTCACTTTTCCAGGTATTCCAGAACTAGCTATAGAGGGAGAAGCTAGACGTTCCCAGCAAACATGCAGGAGTCATTAAAAAAAGAAATATATTTCCACGCCACTCAAAACGGGGCTCAGACTTTGTGGCAGGGGAAAAATAGTTTCCACTCTGAGCTCACCAGTTATTCCGTGAAATATTGTTGGAAAACACTGACACTTAAACGGCTGAAATATCAAAATCCACACCAACCACACTATATTTCACTTTAAGAATAACAGGAGAGTTTAACAGTTCTAGATCAGTAATTCCCAACCAGGAGCAAATGTACCCCATGAGTCTCTTAAGCAGATAACATGGTTGACTTGGATAGATTTTAATTCTGTTTAGTTAAGATTTTACTTTTAAGGAAACTAAATAATTACACTTGTAACATAACATAAATGATTATGTATTACATCTTTTCAGCATTAGATTAATAATAGTTTTCTAACAGCTTTACTCTTTATCTCACTTACCCTTTACACCAGTGTAAAATATATATTTTAATTATTTCCTATTTTAATCTTATTAAATGGCTCAGCCAATCAAACCAATATCAACTAAATGATGTTTCATTTTAAAAGTGAAATATGCAATATAATAATGTTCATTTTAATAGTATTATCGATAATGCTGAATGACATCCAGTTTTGCTCAGATGTGTCAGGGTTTGCTGACTTTTGGTTAAAACTTTATGTAAAATATATGGTTAAGTGAAATGCACTGGTATTAATACACTTGTGGGACATTTGGTCCCCAAAATGTAGTAAATTCCAGTACACACACACACACACACAGTCATCTGGGTCACATCCAGTTACATACTGACCTCCTCCTCGGGTTCCTGGGCCTGTGGTGTGTCCTGGTGGGGGGTTTCACAGTCAGGGCTGTAGTGTTCACAGTAGTCATAGGCTGCACGAGGATCCGCCACCAAAAGGAGCTGCTGGATGTCACCCTGAAAAAAATCCACAACATCAAAGGCATTTATTACAAATGTTCCAGATACTTTTACTTTAAAACTGCAGCGAATCATTTTAACATGACTAGTGGAATTGAAAACTTTGTTTGGCTGGTTAGAACACGTCAGATTGCAGCTGGTGCTGGGGAGCTGAACTACAATATCTGGTCCCAAAAAGTATCTTTTTCTGATCTGTTCAAATGAAGCTATGCATTCTAAGAACTCTATACATTTATAAATAAAGCATTTCATTCATTTTCAAGCACATTCATGTTTTGATTGTTGTTGATGGACAACAAAAAACTTATTTGGCCAATACAAAAAAAGGATACAAAAAAAGATTTTTATTACTGGTTTATCAAGTACAAAATACAAAAATTCAAAGAAATGTTTATCAGATGCAGAAACAGAACATCAGACCGATTTTTTTATTTCTTAATTCAAATAAAATATTTGTGAAAAGTACATTAATAAAACCTAAAAACAACTAATTCAGTCATAATTCCTGACCTAACAATAAACAGCAGTGCTGCCACAAAGCACACGGGAAAGCTTTTGCTATTGCACTAAATTAAACAAGTCTGTGTCCGTGTGCCACAGAGATCTATGTGTGTGATAGCATCACGAGCAGCCTGAGGGATGTGAGCGCTTAAACCCACGTGCTGCTGTGTGCTGCATTCTCAGCTTCTTAAACCTCGCTCGCAGACAGAAAGACTGCAGACGCGCTGCTCAGCTCAAAAATGTGCACACGTACATCAGAATGAGTGCTAATCTATATCCAATTCAAAAAGCTCTATTGTGCTCCACTGTGAGTCACAGACCAGCAATGTTCTAACAAGGAATGGCAAGAACAATAACCAGCACTCGTATGTATATGAAATATCAGAGATTTCTTCCTCAAAACAGAACATCAGAGTCCAAAGAAAGTCTGAACACAGAGTCCAAACAGCTCTGTGCAAACCCAAGAATTTCTTCAAACAGGAACTGTTGAGAACTACTGCTGTAGGGACTGCAGAATACCTCCACTGACCTGTGCTGACTTGGACAAGCATTGCCAAAGCCAGACATAATGCATTGTAAATTGGTAAATAGGTTAGAGGAGGACAGGGTTAGATAAAAACAAAATTATTATTTCTCTGTTTTGAATGAGGCATAAAAGTCAAGCAGGGTGGCCCGGGAAGGAGAACACTAGCATGCAGTCTACATTAAATTACAGAGTCTACATCTGTAGGAGTTTAAGGCACAGGAAGACATGGTCATGGTACCAAAATGGTACCAAAATGATGCTTCCTGCAAGCATGAACAATAAATCCTTGTACACACACTGAACAGCTCTGACAACCCTCTGTACTACAAACATCACACACTTAGGCACTAACACACGTGTTGCCAATGCACTAAGTACTGAGAAAATGATTGTCAGTCCTGTTTGTAGTGTTAATGTGGTTACACAGACATGATCTGGTTAGGCAATCACATTTTTCTTATTTGTTTGATATACATAAGACAACAGCCTTTGCACTAATGTTGGTACAGTCAATCTCTCTTAAGCGAGAAGAAACAATCACAGAGATGAACTGACTTTGACTTGATTCCTGGTTAAATGTCTGGATGGAGGAGCAAAAAAAAATTTTGTTAAAGTTGTTAAATGAGTGTTTTTGATAATACTTAAGAGGAAATACTTAAATACATAGGAGGATGAAGACAGTCAAGAGTGTCCCAAAATACCAAAACATTAAAATGATTTCCTGAAGATGCAAAACAAAGTCTAAATAAAGTTACCTGCCTGTACAGACAATAACCTGTCCTGCTGCACAGGTGAATTCGATAGCTACTCTGTTAATAAATACAGTTTCCAATCCCAGTTACTGACTGTGTGAGTGCAGCTATAGTGAATCCATTCAAACAATGTTCAGGCAAACCTGCCACACGCACACCTGACCTAGTTAAATATGAATCCAAAAGAATGCTGGCCCACTACTGACATCTGTCAAAACACACTACTGTTCTTAACTCATCCAGTCTCTTTGGAAGTGCCTTTCTATCATTGGATATGAGATGTTATTAAGTAAATGGCACGTCTTGCTTACTATTTTGAACCCAGGTAATATACTTTCATGCCTCTGGACTGAACATTAGTGGTATCAAAGAGAAATATATCTGCTTTGAATAGTTCAGTGTCCGTTGGGATGTCCTGTTATACTAGGACTGTTGCGTGCTGTGTTGATTCATAACAAAACGTTGTTCAAGAGGAAAAACTCTTTGCTTGTTGACCTGATTTCAGAGTCTGGATATTGAATATTGAAGAAGAAGCCAAAACCTTTCGACAGCAGATCAGTATGCAAGTACTCACCAGCTACTTGTTTTGATTTGTTTTTCTTATGTGCACCACTAGCCTGCTCAGAAATAAAACATATTAGTTATACATGCTCTTATATTGAGTCTGTAGCTTAATGTGTAAGAAACAATAAGAACTGGCAAGAATGGAAGGTAATCCAGGCTACAACAGCCAAACAGGTTTATAGAAAACCCTTAAAATCTTTTATAAGCAATGAATCAAAAACTTTTCCCTTAACCTATCCAATCTAGGTAGATTAAAGGGGATCCCCTTTTCCTGTAGTTACCATTGCAACCTGCAGTTTTCTTGTGTCCTGCTGTGTTAATAATAATAAAAATAAACTAAGAAAGTGTCTTGAAGGACATGCCAAAAGAATTTAGATCACTTCAACTAAATCGCCAACACACGACTTTCTATTTAAGTGTGACCCAACTGGACTATAAACTGAACTAGCTTGAACAAAAAAGGTCTTGAAAGTCCAAACTGAAGTTTGCAGTGTTGCTTGAATTCCATCAGCCCCAAAGTCTCTCAGGTAAGATATCGATGTTTTCAACATAGCGATACTTAAGGTATTTTCAATTCTGGAACTTGAAGGACTTGAAATGAAATAAAGTGAAGTGAGTGAAATAAAGGAAAAATATTGCAGAACCAGTCCAAAAAGCCCAGGAGATCTTACAAAATACAGAAACACAGATAGCAGTAACTGACTCTGGATTTGCTGAAGTAACTTTTATTACACTATTTTATAAAATAACACTTATGTTATTTACAGCACAAAAAGGGTTTAGTTCAGCAGGTTTAAGTGTCAGCTAGATCAGTTTAGCCATAACTAACTGACATAACACTTGTTAGTTTACATATTTGCTTTACAATAACATGGGTGGGTTCACTATAGAAGGCAATTTTATTTTGAAAGTAAAAGCTTCCCAGTTAAAGTAACTTTTACTTTAAATTAAAAACAGTGTGCAGCATATCCACGCACTGTCTGTAAATTATATCCACCTGAGTCATCGCCCGTACTGAAGTGTTAATGTCCCATCCTGCTGTTTGAGATGAGGTGCCGTGTTATTATGCTTCATTATGTGTGCACTGGGACTGAACCAAACCAAAGGTCACCAAAGTGCATCTGATTTTCACTGTCAGCACCCTGTAATTATTGACCTCAGCTCATTCCTCCCTCCTCGACACTTTACCCTAGACAGCCAGCAGAAGCCTTGGACAGAAATTCAGAGGAAAATGCAGAGAGGAAAAATCTAATGGAAAATGCATATTATTTGAAAATTGCACAAAGAGCAACTGATCGTCAAAAGAGAAAAACATTGAGTGTTTAATGTATTACAGATCTTATTTTAAAACGTAGACAGCATTTGTGCCAAGGTCTGTGATGAAACTAATTTGAACGAGGGTTTATTTGAATGATTTCAGCATTAACTTGCCCCACCCCCAGCATATCTGCCCCACCCCCAGCGTATTTGCCCCACTCCACAGCATTCCTCCAAACAGCAGTCACTACAGAATCCTTCAGCAGGCCTCCGATGTTACCATATCACTCCACTGGGAGCTGTTAAACAGTAAAATATGTTTCCCAGCAGTGAGCGGGACAGAGGGGGAGGCTGGTTAGGGGGAGAGGAGGATATAGAGAGAGATAAAAAGTGAGAAAGCAAAGACCAGGGGTGTGACAGCATATCATTGCTAACTTAAATGCTCTGTTTAAGGAATATCAGAATCAGCAATATCAAGATTGTGACGTTTACTCAATCAAAACACTTTAAATGATCATGCTAGCAAACTTTACTGCATAATCACTCCAGACACACAAACTTCATTTTGCAAATTCACAAGTCACAACATCTGTCCAAGTTCAGACCATCCTTAAAAAAAGTAACGGAAAATCTACTGGACAATTCTGACAGGATTTTAGGTTGCAACCTTTGTAACTTTTTGTTATGAAGACTGAGCTGGATACAATATCTCTTAAACAGCTGCAAAGCCCCGGCCAAGAACACACTGATCATATTTTCCCCTCAGTTGCTGGTTCCAGGTTCACACCTGCTTATGCTATCTGCAAAGAGTATAACACAGATTCTCCATCAATAGGTACACAGTTTGCGTCAGACTGAAGGGGTGTTTACACACACAGACACACACACACACAAACACACACACAGCGGCAAAGCAACCAGATGTCTTTCATTTTAAGTTAAAGACGGCAATTGGCAACATTTGCAATGCATTATGGTCATATCCAGTGATGTAACTTTATGCAAATGAGCAACTACCAATAGGAGTAAAGACACTGGAGCTCATATGATTTGTCTCTTGGGAAATACTGTAGCTGAGTGTTGGCAAGACGGTGGAGACATTTTTGATACCGTGAGTAATTTCACTGTTTCGTATGATTTGTCTCTCCAGAGTAAAAATGATGTGTGGAAAACCATGTCAGGATTTGCTGGCCTTCCAAGTTAGTTTGATTCACGGACTGATAATCATTTATCTTGCTCATGAGATATAATCCATCATGCGCTGTCCAAATGTACAAACAAACTTTCCCCTGCAGAATGTTATTTTTT